>MU225567.1:1253510-1287325 GCA_018584345.1 Thuja plicata
AAGAGGCCCACTTTTCTCACACATGTGTGAGCAACTTTGGATGTGATGGGTCAAAGTGTACTTAAAGTACACATGTGAAGGATCTTGTAAGAGGGTGTAAGAGGGTGTAAGAGTTTTAGTCCAATGAGAAACTTTTAGAAAGTGTAAGAAGGTGTCATCATGGGTGTAAGAAACCTTGTTGGCACCAAATAAGGATTATTTGGAAAAGATAATTTTTGGAAATTTGCTCGCATACGTGTGAGCAAATAATTAGGACTAATTGGTGTAGGAATCAAGAAATTAGTCTAATTAACCTTAGTTAATTAGTGAATAGGTTTATTTGGTGAGAGTGATGTGAGGTAGGGTGGGATCTAAGTTTAAATTAGCTTAATCTAAATTTAAAATTTAGATTAATTTGGTTTAGTAGAATTTAAGTCATGTGGAGGAATAAATAAATTAAAGTTTATTTAAAGGGAATTAATAAGAGATAATGTATCAAATAAGATTTAATGCATTAACAGGGGTAGTATTTAAATTAGATTCAAATACTAAGGAAAGTGAATCATATTTAATTAAATAGATAGAAGAATATAACAAATATAATTAATTAAAATTAACTATAATGTTATGGGAATATTAATTAAATTAATATAAGGACGATTTTAGACGTCTACAATATCGACATAGTCCTGACTGGCACCCACAAATGTGTCAAATTACTCTTAGATATGGATATAAGGAGAGACATTGTTGTTAGAAAAGTGATGGCCTTGAGAAAAGAATATTCACAGGACATATATGAGATGTTCCCGAATCTCTTCAGAAAGAATGGAAATATCAAAGATGAGATGTTGTGGCATCGACAAATGAATGAAGCACAGGCAGTTAGAACTAACAACATATTAACTTTAGAGAGTACACTGCTTTTTTCTCAGACAATTGAGATAGTGGGAAAAGCTAGGTCATTTTTTGCATTTTGGATAGATAAAATTGAAAAAGCATATACCACTTGGAAGGAGATCAACAATAGAAAAGATGAGGTTCTCAACTTCAATTGGCCAAGTGATGATGTGTTCACTTCTTGGAAGGACAAGTACATAATAGTTGATCCAGGTGAAGATGAAAACATGCAGGTGGATGAAGAAGCCTAACAAGTTGGTTGATGCAGTTGAAGATAAAGATCATACAACACCAACGTCAGAAACAACAGGTTCCAGATGGCTCACACCAAGCAACTTTGAAGCAGTTGCAAATACAAAGCGGTCATTGATGACATTAATTTTTGCGATTAGTATACTTAAAGAGAAAAAAAAATGATAAAGGTCATCAGTATAAGCATAACCAATGGACAAAAAGCATACCCGACAAGATGAAAATGTCTATTGTAAAAATGCTAAGTATAGAATTTACCGATGAACATTGACAAGAGTCAAACCGACGACAAGCATTACTGACACTACAGTTTTGAGAACATCATCAATGGAGCAGAAAAGGCATACCTGATGAACAGTTCAATTGAGGGACACTGACGAAGTACAAAACTAACAAAACTAAGAGAGCGGCCCGACCATCAGAACTAACAGTCAGTTACAGAACCCGCAAAAAGTGGATCTGACTTTACACGTCACATAAAACATTGTAATTCTATTTATAGAGTTTTTATTTGTTTTAAATATTTACTTGAGGGTCAAGCAAGAAAATTAGGAATGTTTTAAAGCATCCTAATGAATCTAAAACATATCTAACTAAAGATCAAGGTCAAGTTGTAAACCTTGGATCTAGAGTTAATTTGAAAAGCGTGAATTAAGAATAGAGCTAGAAACTAGTATAAATAGATGTTCAATCATTTGTAATATGTGAGACTTGTAATCAGTTGATAAATGATAGTAGCCATGGAGAGCATCTAAGAAGAAGAAGAGAATTCATGCAAAGTACAAAAATAGATCAAATCAATTATCAAGAACACAGAAAGGCTACCGATGATCAAAGACAAGGTATCACTCAATCACTCAAGGTGATTACATTTACATTGTAAGATTTACAGGATCTGTTATCAGCAATTAGAGATTGCATTCACTATCAGATCAACATTTATAGTGTAGTTTCATTCTAACAAGTGCATCACAACTAAAATCCTTTTGTAGAAGGTGGACTTAATAGTTCTTTGATAAATCTCTTAATAGAGTGCACACCTAATGGTGTTGCTAAAGCTTCAAATGAAGTATATCCTAATAGGTCTCCACTCTAATACTCTTAACAGGGTAGATCATCAAAAGTGATCAATTGTAAGTCTTTACCAGCTCCCTTCTTATCTTTAGATAGTAAAGTTTTGTGGGTAGACATCCCCACCGCAGTTTTTACTTCGTAATAGGAGTTTTCTATGATATCATATCATGTGTTATGTGTTATTTGTTTTCATGAATGTTTCTTGAATGTTTACACATGCAAAGAACTTATATTATGATTTCACATACATATAGAAAGATGAACAGATAGATAGGAATATACAAATCTAATGACTCAAAGATTAATGGGCCAACCACATAAAAAAATTTAGAAGGTACTGATTCACCCCTCCCCTCTCAATACATCATTCCAATAATTCTAACAATTGGTATCAGAGCTAAGTCTCTTTCTTGAAAAGCTTAAAGACTTAAGATAAAATATCAACACAATGGAAAAGTACAGACTGGAGAAGACTATTGATAATGAGAAATTACAAATTCAAATTTACTATGAGTAGTATAAAGAGGCAAGAGTAAGCATGAGAAATTTTCTTGATGAAAGAAAGATCATGGCAACTAGGCTTAATGAAAAAGATTATCAAGAAGAGGAGATCCCAGATTACTTCAACTATGTTGAATCATCAATAATCAAAGCTTTAGACACATCAGTAGAAGAGATCACAAGTCTACAAGAAGTCAATCTACATTTGACAAAGCAAATCAAGATGCTGCAAATCGGTCAAGAGACTCAGATGGTAAAAATGATTGATGTCATGAATGATTCAAGAAAAGTTGAATCAGAGAGAACATTGGCTATTGATGATAGGATAAAAATCACTGAGAAGCTACAAGAAAAAGAATCAGAGAGTCAAAGACTTATTGATCATCACCATGAGATTACCAAATAGATTATTCTTATGAGTCAAGAGGCAAACAGATTAAATACTAAGCTCATTGAAAGAATAAAAATCATCGGTGAGCTAAGGGAAGAGAATGAGAAACTAAGGCATGAAGTCAAAATTCAAAATCAGCACAATGAATTGATCAAGAAAGCTGAAGATAGAAATAAAATAATGGATGATTTCCTTGACGGTCAAAGAAGAGTCAACAACTACACAGGAATAGGGTATGCCGACAATCGAGAATCATCTAATCAATTAGATCAAAAGAATATTTATGCAACTCCAAGGACCAAGAAGCTATCATGCAATCACTGTGGAAAACCAGGCCACACCTCAAACATTTGCAGAAACAAAATGAAAGGTATTCCTCAATCACAATATACTTTCATTGGTAATTGTTAAAAATGTCACAAGCAAGGACACAAGGCATATGAATGCAGATCCAAGATGACAAAGCCAAAGAATAAAACCTACATGGACAAGTACTGTCCTGCCTGCAAAATAAATGGAAATACATATTAGGAATGCTGGAAAATGAATAAGAAAGCTTGGACACCAAAAGAACCTGATAATAGCTACAAACCGACAAGAGTAGGTAACTCATATGTTTGGGATTATAACACATGGGTAAATTGCATAGCATGTGGAAGGTATGGTCATATATCTGCCAACTGTATGAGAAAATAGACTAGAAAACCAAGAGTATGGTTCAATCCAAGTATGGCATATTTACATTGTCATAAGGTTGGACATGTGATAAAATATTGCAAAGATCAACTGACATAAACAAGCACTTATCCCAATGGAAACACCATTGATGACATCAAGAAGATGAGAAAAAAGATGTGGGTAAAAGCCACAAACATTGAAGGTCTGGAACAAGCAATGCAAATGATGATGCCCCATCCAGTGGATCTGGTGGCATCACTATTTCCAACTAAATTGCACAAGTAAGTAAGGAACTGCATTATGACAAGTTATATTATGCATCAATTCCATTTACATATTGATCATATAGACAAAAATTAGCATTATTGAAGATGCACTATATTGTTACTTGAAATATTATTGAAAACCAACCATCGGTTAATGGGTACAAATTAGCATCGGTGAACACACACAAAAAATTTAACACTACTTACCGAAATTTATCGGTCATTACACAAAAGCCAAGTCACTAAGTGTAAACTGACAGACATCGGTAATCCTTGAGCCGATGAAAGTTTTCGTCAGCATTTTACCGACAATCATTGGTGAAGTCACCAAAGCTGCTAGCAATCCTGACACTTTGCACCTGCACCAAAGATGTTATTTATGTCTCAACCAACGAACTCAGTCTTTGTATACCGACGAGTTGTTGGGCATTAATGACAACTTAGGGCACAAAAGTTATAAAAGTGCGATGGAAGAAATCATTTTGCACCCGTAATTTTTGAGCAACCAAGCAGAGCGATTGGAGAGAAAATTGAAGTGGAAACTCAGCAAGATTTTAACTCAACTCAAAGGATTCATGAATGATCAAAGAGATTTAGTAAGTACCTGCATTCACCGACCGCACTGTTTAAATTATGAAAAGCCCTAAATTTCTAAAAATGATGACATCTACTTCTAGAGTTGAAAAGTTGAAAGAGGATAAGAAGAAAATGATCAATCTTATCAGCAGAGGAACTTGTGTTGAACCTAAATATAAGCTACACCCAAAAATTGCATCACAGCCTAATGATTACACAGCATTCTCTAGAATCCCACCTAGGGTTTTGCTGGTAGAGGATGTAAGTTCCTATATACATTGAAAGATCTCAGAATTAGGAGATCTAGACCTAGATAATGCCTACAGGGCACTTTGTGATGAAGCTAGAAACCTGAAAGAAGAACACAAGCATCTGGAAGTGAAGGGTCTCACAAATGCATTACACTTTCCTAGATTTTTTAAGACAAAATGGATAAAGATAGTTCTCAGTAGAATGCATAACCATACATTATGGCTCAATAAGCCAAAAGGAATAACAAAGGATGTTATTCATGTAGTTACTAGATATCCTAAAACTGACAAACCATAAGCTCACAAGCACCCATCCCTGAAGGAAGTGGAAAAGATAATTGGTGTAAAATTAGATAAGAGAGGTATCAAGGTTAACACTATCACCGACAAAGAAATCAAGCTTGGTGCATGTGTGGTAGGATACAAGATCTTCTAGGCCAGTAGAATGAACAACATAGCAAGCACTACTATGAGCACAGCTTACAAGATCATCAAACAAGGAAAGAAGATGGATCTTGCAAAGATTTTGTTGAATCAACTCAAGGAGAACATGAACACCATAAGATCTTCAAGAACAAACACTTGTAAGTTTTGTTCCCTCATTATGTGCATATTCTTTTAATTTGAAGAATACTTTCCTTCCATAGGCAAAGTAGAATGGGATACAAGCAAGCCGGTCACCATACAAATATGTGAGCATATAGAGTCATTAGGAACAGATTTTGATGACCTAATGAATGAGTATTTCAAAGGATTTAAAGAAAAGCTGCAAGCAAGAACTAGGATACCGAAAAGTTTGATAGAAGAATACAAAGAGGATATATTTTTTATGGTAGATACTGATTTTACCCATATCAAACTAGTAGTACCTAGGAAATCCTGGCTATCACATTTAGAATATGAGATCAAAATAGGACAAGCCACTTAGTGCATCAAGGCACTATTGAATGAACCAGTTGACAACAATCAAGCAAGATTTGGCACTTATGAAGAAGCCAAACCAAAGATCAAGACAAATCTTACTGTCAAGAAAATTATAAACAAGAAGAACAAAATGGTTAAAAAGTTAACCAAGCAATTTGTAGTTACTAAAGAAGGTGAAGAGGAAATAGAAGGAAAGGAGGAACAAACCAAAGGCCAGTCACCTATCAGTGAAGAAATAGAAAAGAATGATTGAGAGGGTACACAATCAGATTCACCACCTCCACCTCCACCTAAGAAAGCAAGAACATCAGCCGCTTCAAGAACAAGAAGCAAAAATACAAAGGAACCAACTCCTCCACCACTTAAGAAAGGTAAAGTGAGAACCTACAAGAGAAAACCAGTCTCACCTAAGGAAATACAGACCAAAAGGAGGAAATGGGTTAGGAAAAAAGAGGATCTAGAAGACTCAGCTATGGATGAAGCTGACATAGATGTGCAAAAGGGGAAAGAACCCTTGATTCCAAAGACAATTGATGAAATCTATAAGAATATCTCAGAATCACCATCTATTTATGATCTTAACATTAGGAAATGGTTAAAGTTTGATCCAAAGGAGCAAAGCAAGATAGAAGATGCTATTATAGTTAAAATGTGCAAACATCATTATGTTCCACTATAATTCTCATAATATGAAGTTCCTAAGGAACTATCAGCGAGATTGTCTGCTACATGGACATTTGCTTTGCATCAAGAAAAAGAAATAAGAGAAAGAGTACTTGTTACCCTTATGCCTTCAGATTCAAAGAAGGAAGAAATAAGTGAGATGATGAAGACATATGAAAAGAAGTTCTCACCAAAAATGAGAGCATATGAATTTATCAAAGGGAAGCTAATTGATCTTGATCAAGATAGCATTAAAAATTGGTGCAAGATACTTAACCAGCCCATTAAGGAAGCTAGCCCAGAGAAGGAAAACATCATCATCAAGGATATACAAGATGACTCATTTGTGGAATTGGATAAACAAGAGAGTGATCCAGTAGGCCCCAAACATACTGAAGTTATAGATGAAGTATGGCCCGACACTACTCTTGAAAAATCACAGAATGAGGAAAGCCAAATTCCACCAAGTCCAATTCATATTGACTTGAGTAATGAAGAAGAGGTTACCAAGGTAGATTTGACAATAAAAGGTAACATAACTAACAATATCAATGATGAATCATGGTTGGATAACATTATCAATGACACTATAGGAAAAGACCCTGTAGAAGAAGTGTAAAAAGATGAAGATATCAATGCTACACAGGGAAATACTGACGGATAGGATACAACTATTGACACTGTGTTATGCCCTACATCCCTGTCCCTACATTTTTTTTGCAAAATGTTGGGTCCCCCTTTTTTTTTTTTGTTTTTGCTTGCGGTTCTTGCCTTGTCCTTCTCCTTTTGTTTTCTTTCTCTGGGGTTTTCTTCCCCACTGTTATGGTTTGTTTGGTTGGTTTCTCATCTCCAGGACCCCGGTCCCGGAGGTTGTTCTTTGTTGGGAGCCAGACTTCAGACTCTGGGATTCTTCGCCATGATGTCCTTAAGGTGATCATTGTAGGGAATCCTCGGGCCCGGGGTCCGGAGGTTTGTCTATCTGAAGATTGCCGGAAGGAGGTGGATCACCTTTTTACCGCGGGTATAAATAGAAATTATCTGTCACTTTCACATTTACCGTGATTAAAACACTCATGCACTCAGCGTGATTTTAGAGCGATTTGCAGAGAATTAATGATAATCAGTGCTAAATACTTCCATCTTTTTCAGGAAATTGTGAGTGCTTCATAGTGGCGGGTTGTGATCGTTTGGTAGTTGTAGCTATTGCAGAGCTTCCGTGGTGACTTCATTCCTTCTCCTTTCAGCATTCTTAGGTTGGTGTCTCTTTTCCCACCATTTTTTTTGTCTGTCTGGTGTGTTCCCTCTTCATTTTTGTTGTCTTTCGGTTCTGTTCATTTTCTCTTTCTGGTTTCACTGCCTGTTGGTGGGTCAGCCCTGCCAGAGGGTTGTTCGCCCTCTATGCTGGTGTGGTTGGCTTGTAAATAATATAGAAAGCTGTATATATTTTGTGCTTTGCGTGGTTTCCCGCACATGTCATTCCACAGTGTATATGTGTAAATTCTAGTGTATATTTGTTGTATATCCTTCTATCCCCCATGTATATATCCCTCAGCTCTTCATGTATATCTTATGTATATCCTTCTAGGCAGCTCAGCAAGATGGTCAAGTTTCCTGTGTCATCATTTTTCCACCCATAGGCTTGTTTCGAAGTAGAATACCACCTATTTGAAACTCGGCTCGCGGTCGGTTTCAAACAGGAGGTTTTCTCTCTCCTTCGTGAAACCAGCTTGGCCCTCATTTATGTCCCATGCATGCATTTAAATCCATCCAAGTGGCCTTCACTTTTTTCACATTCAAATAGTTGGCTCCATCGTCATCACCATAACTCCTATTTATTACCTATACATGTGGCGCCCACGCGGGCTTGATGGTTTGCCTTTTTACACATTCTCACCAATGGCTACTTCTCTGGGCTCCGGGTCTCCTACCATCATCCACCCCGTGTCTTTACAAAGTGTGATAAAATTCTCAGACTTGGATGTTCAGTCAATCTTAAGTTTATGTAATGCGTGTACTTTTTGGGTTTTTTTTTAATGAAACTAACTTTTCAGGAAAAGCAGGCATCACGGTGGTAAGATCTCCAGACCCTAGAGTATTTATTTGTTAATATGTTCTGACGGTCGCTTTGCCTTGCAGGTTTCTGGAGTACTCTTCCAAACATGTCTGAAGCATCTGCATCCTCTCCACCCAGAAGCCCAGAGCTACCTTCCACGATGGCTACCAGAGCAGCTGTTAAATCCAAAATGGAAAGGTCCCTGGAGAAGTTGCCCCTAACCATGAAGTTTGTGCAGGATAGTGTTATCATGGGCTCAAAGATTGAGTCCAAGGTTAAACTCATTACCGACACCAGCATCGGGACATGGCCAGAAATGTAGGCCTTAGTGAAAATGATGTACATCCAGCGGCAGGCTAGAGATCAGTTGGCCATCAATGTTGGGGACTCCAGGATCCTTAAGGTGGCTTATTTCTCGTGCTCTGTACAATCTCTAGAGCTTATCCTGACAATGGCTGCCAATTACAACTCTTCTGTTTGGGCTGTTATGCTCGTAGCCGCAGAACCCATCGAGTACCCTACTCCTCTGGTATCCCTCAACCTTGACACATTCTAGGCGGGTCTGGGGATCCCTCAATTTGACAAGACTTCTATGGTTACAAGGGCAGATGCCTTGGCCTAATTCACGCAGTTGGAGGAGGCCGCCCAGATATACATGAACGTTCACTGGCTTAGGGTCTCGAAGAGGGACCCTAAGAGGATAAATATAGAAATTCCCAGGTCTGAGTTCAAAGAGAGCATTCAGATGGGAATGATAGTGTTGGCCCGGGTATTTAGGCAGCCCTCTTCCTAGGAATTCACCAAATGGATGTATTACTTCCTCCTCGGCATCTCCACCAGGAGAGGATACTTCAACTGAGCAGCTATAATTTTGAACCACGTTGACTCCCAGTTCCTCCAACTGGCCAGGAAAAAGAAATTTTACATGACTTCTTATGTTTTCTGGGCCCAAGCGCAGCAGAGGCCCCATGCCCATGGGCTACTTATAGATGGTGTGCTCGAGATTGGCCCAAGACAAAAGGCACCATGGGACCATTTTCCACAGGTTCAATGGGAGGCTAGCTTCCCAAGTTTTTTCCAAGTAAACGATGCGTTTGTTTACTATCACTTTCTCACACCCACCCAGGATGCAGGATACCGCCTATCCACATAGGCGATGAATTTGGTCCAGAGTTATGGGCATTACTACATCCAATTCCAACAGCACACTTATAATAGGGTCACCGGCTTCTCTGGGAAACACTACTTATTGCCCAAGCACTGTGGGGACAAGATCATTCTCTTGGAATACTGCAGGCAGATAATGGAGTTGCATGCACTCTTTGCCTTAAAGAAGGTAACCAATATTCCATTCCCAATCACCTATGGGAACTACTCATGCAGCCTGGCCACCGCAAAAGAGGTGGATAACAAGCTTAAAAGCTACAACCTGGAAGAATTCTACTTGGCGCAAAAAAATTTTGATCCGCACGGCAAGATTGCAGCGGCACTTCCCCAAGCTTCAGAGCCCCATCACTACCATATGGAGGATTTCTAGGAAGATTGCCAGGACGACATGGAGGTATGGAGCTGACACTACGTCAGGATGATGGCAGGCATGATGGAAAGATTGAAGCTCTAGACATTCCCGAAGGACTTCTCAGACGCTGACCCCATGATCGATCCCTAGTACAAAGCAAAGGGGATCGATAAAATGACCCTCCCACTGGTAAATTGGGATGCCTAGGAAGGGCCAACAATTGAGGACTTCACCCGAGAGGTGGCCGAGTGAAGTCATGCATACTTCAAGAAGGTGTGCCCTAGAAGTACCCGACGAGTAGCCCAGCCAGTACCAAAATTAACTCTGGGGGCCAGGACTTCTTCGCAGGGAGTGGATAAAGGAAAAGGAATAGATACAACCCCTCCTATGCAAGAAGTCCCCATAAAAGAACAAATAAAGCAGTCAGTGGCAGCCTCCCAACAAATGAGGGAGAAGTTAATCACATGGCTGGCCACTCTAGTACTCATGGCCGGGCCAATTCGTCCCCCTTCCTCCCCGTCATTGGTAGCCTTAATGGTGAAGGTGACGGGGCTGGATCCATCAGAACAAGCAGCGATAAGGGATGTAGGGCCACCCTTGGTTACCCGAAGAAAGAAGAGGCTAAACCAAAAGCCTAAGGCAGAGCTGGGGTTGGGTATGCCCTAGACCCCACAAGTAGAGATCCTCTCTTCTAGTTCCCTAGAGCTGAAAAGAGAAATAGAGCCTGCCGAGGTCCCAGCCAATCCTCCCTCGTAGGAGGAATTTGATAATGTCTTTGCAACCGAAGAGTTTGGGAACCTACAGGGGGACACCAGACAAACAGAGGTAGAAGTCCCAGCTGTGGAATAGGAAGCTATGAAACAAGAGCCTACACAGGAGTAGGAAGAACAGATAGAGGAAAGGGAGCCAGAGCCGGAGATTGCCTCCGAGGCTCCAGAGATGCAAAATCAGGGGGTGGACCAACAAAGGAAGAATGAATAAATGACATCTGCCAGGGGAACCGGACCTTCAGGAATAACCATAACCCCAGCCGCCATGTTCCAAGCACCACTCCCGGGAGTGACCTTTGGGCAAGTAATTACCACGGCCTAGAATTTGAATCTCAACCCAGTACCTCCACTATTGCCAAAGGATGTGTCGACAGAAGAAGAAGCCCCGGTGGCAGGTGCCGAGCAACAAGAAGAGCAACACAAAGAGGAAATCCCTGAAGAAGCCAACAGAAGTCCAAAAAAAGAAATAGATATAGAGGACAAGGCTGAGGAGATGGATGTTGCTGGGGAGGATATTACTAATAAAAAAGAAGACACAGGAAAAGGGACAGATGAGGCCCACACCACTGAGGAGGAGCAACCATAGGACACTGGGGAAGAGCCAAGAGAGTAGAGTTTGGAAAATAAGCCACCCCTGCCACCTTAGTGGTTAGTAGAGAGTAGAAAAAGAAAGGCTCCGTCCACTCTCAAAACTCCTCTCTCCCTGGCTGAAATGATGGCTCAGGTCTAGGCCCCACCAAAGTCCAAGAAAGTCCAGACAGTTCATACTCTTCGAACCAGGCCGGGTGGAGAAATAGTTGTTATTGTGGCAACACCTCCCCCAAGCGCCGATGAAGCAACCACAAAGCCTGGAGACTAAAATGTTGCAGAGGTATCGCTGGGGAAGAGGGGAAAATAGGGTGAGGTGGACCTGCTGAAGGAGGCAGCTAAGGCAGTGGAGGCCCGTTATGAAAAAGAGGCCCAAAGACTCAAAACAAAAAAGCAAAAAAATGCAAACCTTATGGGGTTGCTTACTGAGCTGGCTTGACCTATCAACACTGCTCCTCTAGAGGCTTCCACATCTAAAGATCTATCACAGAGCGACATAAACTCCCTACAAACAATGAAGAAGAAGGTGCAGGCAGTTGACGAGTGGATCGCCCTGCAAATAGGAAACACCCTGTGTTTCCTGGTATCCACCCTCTCAGAATTATATACGGCCCGACATGTTCTACACCAGGCAGAGACTCTCATTGACCTATGAGAGGGTGATATTGAAAATTATCAAGCATGGAAGGTAGAGCTTGAAGAGCTCCTCGGCTTGGGAGAGGAAATGGTTTCTGAATCCAGAATTTTGGGGGATGAATCATTTGATTTTGTGAGGACCCAACACTCCAGGCTTGACCTCACATTGGAGGTAACCAAGCAACTGGTGAGGACTCTACAGGAGAAAGTCAATGTAGTAAAATATTCTTTCAATTTATACAAGTCTTTTGTAGCAAAGACTTCCAGGGCTGACCCCCTCAGTACAGACACGTGCACGCCAGAGGATTCAATTTTGGGGAGTTTTGATGAAATGATGAAGTCCCGATATCAATCCCCAGAGGGAATAGATGGTGCTCAAATGACAAGATTAACTCGTATGGTGCTTAGTGGCCACGATGTGGCAAAAATGGCTGATGAATTTAAGGATAATGTTCCAGACCTGGGGGAACAAATTGAGGTGGCTAAGTACCGAAGGGCCAGCCTGAAGGATATTGATGAAGATGGCATTTCCTGCCTCCTCCAGGATTTCAATGATAACAAACAACCATCAGCTTTCTCCGGGGGCCGGAGAAAACCCAAACATTTGGTATTCTTTATTCTTTTGGGAATGTAATTTCCCAGATCCTGGAGTCTCAGACCCCAAATTTTTTATTCTTTCAAGTGATCCGTGTCCCGGTCCCCGAGGCCGACCGGTCACTTTTAGGAGCAGTTAATAAAGGTTGTTAGAAGGTGGTTGGCTACATCAAGGGGGCGTCGACTCAATGGTCAGTTTCCTGATAGGGTAGTCTTCTGAAGGCACCATTCAGAGGTACACCTAGCACATTGGAGACAGGGCACCACATTTCCCATTTATGAGGCATGTAGCCTCGATCCCTAGGGATCTACTTTCTTCCTTCTCATTCCTAGCTCTCTTCTCAAGGCCGATTCTTCCGCTGTATATTCTTGTCTCATTCTTCTGACATGTCAGGCCTATTCCATCTCAAGGTCTTTTGTAGGGTGGTGCAGATAGTACCGGCCCCCAGATATTGTATTTTATTTAAACATGATGTAAAATAGGGTTAGGGTTAGGGTTAAAAGGAAAATGTGTATAAATAGCCAGACCGGCCCATTTTCAAGGGTCGGTGAAATTGATGATTTTGTTGTCCACAGTAATAGAAAGGTGATTTCTCATTCTAGTTGCAGAGCTCAATGCTCCATTGTCCCATTTTCAATAGTTAGACACTCTCTTGGAGCCACCATTGTATTACGCACCAGTGCTTGCTGGAAGAGACATTAATGAAGAAGGGAGAATTCTTTGCAATGATGTTGTTGGCATACATGCTTCTAAGTTAATGGTATTTTATGTTTCATGTTCTTTACGTCTTCTGCTCTGATATGTCAAATAGATTGATGACCTCTTTTCCCTCGCTACTGATAAAATACTAGCTGGTGGTTGTGTATTTCTTCGATATTTAGTGTAGTATATCAGAGTATTATTGATGTCTTGAATGTTTAAACATAAATATAGTTAGATGAAGTATTTCTAACCCTGTAGGATCTTTTTCATTTTATTTTTTAAGTGTAGAATGCTAGGAGAAACCTCACCTCATTGAATCTCCAGAGAGAACGAGTTGAAGAAACCAGCTATCCCCCTTGAAAATAGTCACTTCTCCCAATCGAGTCCCGCACCATTGTGACCCGACACCTAGGTGCTTGAAGGCCCAAGGAATCTAACTTCCCTAGATAACCTTTGCAGGTGGAGTTGGCCGGTACCCCCAGTACCCGGTAACAACTTATGACTGTTGGCGGACCCGTTCAGCAAAACCCTGTCAACACACTGCAGAGGTCAATACGCCTACCAACATGAAAATTTTAATACAAGCTATTGACATTGAATCAAGTCAGGAGAAATCATCTAAGAAAGATGATGATATACCAAAGAACACAGGTAATGAACAAAATAAAAATGCATCAGATACTCTAAAAGATACAGATACAAAGATGAAGGATGCAACCGACACTCAGCAAGAGGTGTCTACTAAAAAAGACAAAGGAGTAGATAATAAAATAGATGAACCATTTAGAAAATATGAAGAGAAAGAAAAGAGTGAAGAAGTCAAGTAGGATGAAAGAATGAAAGAAAAGGAAGATAAATCTATTGATACACCCAAGGCCAATGAAGAGATGTCTTCACAAAACCAACTGGTGGACTCAGAATAGAAACAACAAGATGCCTCATCTTCTCAACCCTCACCTACAAAATACATCCAATCTCAAGGTTTACAAATGGTAGTACACCAATCTGCCTCCCAGCCGAAGAAAAAGAAGAAGAAAGTAATGAAGAAAGATATCTTGGCGGTAACACTTGATGAGGTAATTGAGATACCCAAGTGGGATGTATCCACTTTAGATACTGAAGCACTTAAAAATTTTGGAGCAATGTGTCAGAGAAAAGAAATTCAAGAGAAAATGAAAAAGGCACATAGGGAAGCCCAAGCACTTGATAAAGTAAGGTACATTCTACATCAACTTGTTCCAGATATCAAAATTAAAGATAGCATATCAGTCATGGAACAAATAGTAGTTCTTACCGATGCCATCACAAATCAAAATGCTGATGCAGAGAAGGCAATGGAAGAACAAGCAGAGATGAAGTATCAACAAACTAGTTGAGAAGATTAGCCAAGAAGTGGCAGAGAACAAGGTAAATCTCTCTGAAATAACAAGTGAATTAGAACCTATGATTGCTGAAGCTGTTACTTTAGTTTAGAAATTGTGCACACTAGAAAATTTTACAAAAGAAAATAGTGAAAATTTGTCACAACTAGATTCAGATCTAACAGCTAGTGCACTAAGTTTAACCTTTGATGCAAACACAATAAAGCTACATCATGAAAAGATCACAAAGGTAAACAGATTGAGACAAGAAATATGGGATGCAGAGACACAATTCTAAAATGAGTTTATAGAGCTACAAGCTCACATATTGCCAAACCTCACCACTCTGCAATAGCATATTACAGATGCAATAAATCTGATCTCAACCCTAGAGATGTCTGTGGTAGACAGCATATATGACATGCATGTGAGGATATCACTTGAGCATATGGATCTTGATAATTTAAAGGAGAAATGGGAGAAAATGATGGAGGAAATCAAAGCCTCACACTCTAACATTTTTGAAAAGCTATAAGTACCTTTTCCCTCATTATCAAAAAAGGAGGAATGTATACATATGTACAAATATACTTTAGTATAAAAAGGAGGAATGTATACATATGTAAAAAATACTATATGAGGACATGTATAATGTATGTACAGCAAGAATAGATATGTACATAAACTTACACTTATCGGAATATGCATAGGGGGAGTCATTTTATGACTAAGGAAGAAGTATATGCAGGTGTACATACTAGTACATCTAAGTATGTTGCACATATCAGTTTTTGATACTAATGTCAAAGGGGGAGATTGATGACATTAATTTTTTCCATTAGTATACTTAAAGGGAAAAACATGATAAAGGTCATTGGTATAAGCATAACTGGAAGACAACAAGCATACCCGATGAGATAAAAATGTCTAACGTAAAAATGCTAAGTATAGAATTGCCCGATGAACATTGACAAGAGTCAAACCGACAACAAGCATTACCGACAATATAGTTTTGAGAACATCATCAACGGAGTAGAAAAGGAATACCCAATGAATAGTTAATTTAAGGGACACCGACGGAGTACAAAACTGATAGAATTGATAGAGCAGCTCGACCATTAGAACTGATAGTAAGTTACAGAACCCGCAAAAAGTGGATTTGACTTTACATGTCAGATAAAACATTGTAATTCTATTTATAGAGTTTTTATTTGTTTTAAATCTTTCTTGAGGGTCAAGCAAGAAAATTGTGAATGTTTTAAAGCATCCTAATAGATCTCAAACATATCTAACTAAAGATCAAGGTCAAGTTGTAAACCTTGGATCCAGAGTTAATTTGAAAAGCATGAATCAAGAATAGAGCTAAAAAATAGCATAAATAGATGTTCAATCATTTGTAATATATGATACTTGTAATCAGTTGATAAATGATAGTATCCATGGAGAGCATCTAAGAATTAGAAGAGAATTCATGCAAAGTACAAAAATAGATCAAATCAATTATCAAGAACATAGAAAGGCTGTCGACGAGCAGAGACAAGGTATCACTCAATCACTCAAGTTGATTACATTTACATTGTAAGCTTTACAGGATCTGTTATTAGCAATTAGAGATTGTATTCACTATCAGATAAAAATTTATATTCTAGTTACATTCTAACAAGTACATCACAACTAAAATCCTTTTGTAGAAAGTGGACTTAATAGTTCTTTGATAAATCTCTTAACAGAGTGCACACCTAACGGTGTTGCTAAAGCTTCAAATGAAGTAGATCCTAACAGGTCTCCACTCTAATACTCTTAACAGGGTATATCATCAGAAGTGATCAATTGTAAGCCTTTACCGACTCCCTTCTTATCTGCAGATAGTGAAGTTTTGTGGGTAGACATCGCCACCACAGTTTTTACTTCCTAACAGGAGTTTTCTGCAAGATCATATCATGTGTTATGTAAAATTTGTTTTCATGAATGTTTCTTGAATGTTTACACATGAAAATAAATTATATTATGATTTCACATACATATAGAAAGATGAATAGATAGATAGGAATATACAAATCTGATGACTCAAAGGTTAATGGGCCAACCACATAAAAAGTTTTAGACATACTAATTCACCCCTCCCCTCTCAATACATCATTCAGATAATTCCAACAGACAGAAGAAAAAATACGTTGAATATATATTGTAACAAGAGTGGTTATCACTCCATTAGTTATTTTTTCCTTTTAGTGAGTCAATAATTTTGTCCTTATTCCAATTGATCTGAAGCTTGTTGCAATCCTAATCTATAAAAGGATTCCCAAGATCATTGGAAGGGGCTGGAAAATTTGTAATGTAAACCTATTTGTAAATTTTTTAGTCAAGAGTGGAAAGATAATATAATTTGTACTAGATATTGTATGAAGTAAGAAATAAATAGTTGAGAGATCTTTTGTAGGTTATCTCTGAGCACCTTTGTATATGGAAGCAAGATTTTCTGAATTTAATACAAAGATCCAAATTCCAATCTCTCCTGTGTTATGTGTCATCTGAGTTATGAATTTTTTGATTCATTAGCATAGTTTTGCTTTATGTTTATGTACTTACTTGAGAGTTCTGATCTAGGATCATATTAAATTAGGCGCTAATTTATAATAGATTCATCTGACACACTGCAAGGATTCTATTAGTAGTATGGTTTTGGGGTGGTTGTATTTGATTTGAAATCTTTGGCAAACATTTGTTTCAGTATATTGTATTTGAGTTAGAGTATAGCCTAATGGATAAAGCACTAATCTGAAGCTTATAAGTTTTGTTTTATTGCATATCTAGTTGCACATTGGCTGTGTTTTCCTAAAAGCAAACATATTAAAATCCATTAAGTCTTCATCTGTATAAGTTTGTTATGATTTCTATCACATGCTCCATTTCAAGGTTGATGTTCAATGGATAATTAGCCAATTATCAAGTATCTCCCGATTATGTTGAGTCATAGTGAGATTACTGTTTGATAGTACCAAATTTGACATATTAGAAGGTATTGTAGGGTATCCCCCTTGGTGTAGTAGTGGTGCAGGAGCACACCTAGGCTAACATACATAGTTAGTATGTTTTGGCTTGTACTTGAAATTGGCCAAGTCAAGATAGTTAGGTTTTTTTTGTACCTTAGAAGGTCATTGCAATGTGGGCTAAGTGAGTTAGTCATTAGGAATAAGGTCACTAAATTAGCCATTGTTGGTAGTTTTTATATTTCTTAGGCTTAGTTGCTTAATGTTTGATTTGAGCCATGAATGTTTCTTAAACACATAAATGATATCATAGATATGCCATAAGGCCTTAAATGATCTTGGATCCTTTAAATGAAGAGGTTAGAGGTCCTAAAACTAAGGGAGAAGGCATAATGGTAAAGATGCCAAAAGTTGCTAAATTGTTGTCATGACAACATTTGCAATTATTGCAAATGTTGCATGCAACTCGGTTACCTTGGATCCCCCTACAAAATAGGAATGGGGAATCGACCAAAAAGGCCTAGAAACATGGAATGAGGCATCTAATGGGAGTAGAGGCTTGAATCTTGACAGAGAGAGACATTGTAACAAGTTTTGAATTTGAATAGAACTCTGCAACTCTGTGTTTTTCAGAGAATCTGAGCATTTGTGTGTGATAGTGATATCCAATGGATTGAATGCCCCAAATTGGTTGTTTTTTGTGTTCTTAGGATAGTTTACAGTGTTTTTTCATTCATTGATATAGTAGTTTGGAGTTGGTCTAGGGTCGTAGTTAAATTATTTTCAATCTAGGAAGTCCACTAGTCCTATCCTGACCAGTCAGTCAGTTCATGGCTCCCCCATGAAAAATAACCAATGGATCTTCCTAAAAGTGGTTGGACATGAAAGGGGAGTCACTAGTATATACATATATAGGATTAGGAGTCATGAAAGTTTGATTTGCTATTTTTAGTGCCAAACCCTAGGCGAGCAGACATTGTTCGGTTAGAGGTTTGGGAGATGAAAGATTGAGCATATCTTGCAGGGTAGTGAAGCACTGTATGGACTAGGTACATTTTTAGATAGGGCGTAGTCATATCTTGACATGTAAGGAGGATTGAGTTCTTACCAATCCATTTGACCAAGTTTTGAGCAATTTTTCAACTAGGTTGCAGATAGTCCTAGAAATTAGGCCTATTAGCCCTATAGGACCTAGATTGTAGGAACCCTATGTACGGAGGGCTTGAGAAAATAAAACCTTCAAAATATCTTGTAAAGTAATAAAGGGTATCTAAATGTGTGACTAGTTTTTCAACTTCTTTGGGAAATTTTTGAAAGAAGTGGGAAAAACACACAGTGAAAGGCTACAAGGAAATAAGCCCAATTAGGTCTATTAAAGACATAAACTTGGACTCAACTGAAAATGGTCATGAGATCCCTCAAAATGGATCCAAATGGAATTAAATGGAATGTTTCCATGATGATGATGACCCCTACAATGATTCATGAATGCTAGAGTGGAGTTGGCACTTAGATCCTTCTAAGTGTGGGAGAGGAAGTGAAGTAACTACTAGGGTGTTAGTCTTTCAAAGGTGAAACACAAAGTGTGAGACTCTTAGAGAAGAGTTGGATTAGGACTTAGTTAATCATCTAAGCATAATAAGGACCTAGAGGATATTAGGATCCTTGAAGAAGACAAAGAAGATCTTCTTAGTCAATTGTGCAAGCCAGCCCTTGGAACACTCACATCATATTGGTATCAGAGCTTGATTAAAGATCAGGCTTGTGGTGGATGTTTCATCCTACTGAATCAGTTGGAGAGAATACACCATTTGGATTAGTAGAAGAAAAAGCCATGGTGACTAATGCAGAGTTAGCGAAAAAGGTGGATGAGAAAGAAGAAGACAACAAGTTGTTGAGAGAAAAGTTGTCTCAAATGGAGCAACTCTTGGGAGAAGTCCAAGACAAAGATGAGAAGATGAAAGATAAGATAGATCAAAAAGAAGAAGAAGAAGAAGAAAGGGAAAAGGGAGTGGATGTAGAAGAGGAAGTTCCAACCCCTGACCCTGTTAGTGACCAAGAACCCTTCTTAAAGGCACTAAAGGCTTTAAGTGGCAAAGCTTTAGAGGGTGTACCACTTTTAAGTGGACAAATGGATCCAGATTTAGTTGTGGATTGGATTGACAGTATAGAGAACCATTTTGAATGTTATGGTATCATAGAGGCCCAAAAAGTGAGTGTGGCCAAGTCAAGGTTGAGAGGATCAGCTCTTACATGGTGGAAGTTTGTTCAAACTGAGAGGGAGAAAGAAGGAAAGAGTCCTATAGTCTCATGGAAGGGAATGGTGACTAAGTTCAAGAAGACTTACTTGCCTAATGATTATGAGGTTTAGTTGCATAGGAGAAGACACAATCTTAGACAAAAAGATTTGGATGTCCAAGAATACACCGAAGAGTTCCAAAATCTGTGCTTAAGATCACAAGTGGTGGAGGATGAAAGCATCAAGATAGCTAGATATTTGAATGGACTTAAGTGGTCTATTCAAGAAGAAATGAGTCTTGTGAACTTCAAAGCCATTCCCCAATGTTATCAAATGGCCTTAAAGATAGAGGAGAAAGGAAAAATAAAATAAGAGCAAACCTCCAAAGGAAGAGGTAGAGGAAGGGATAATAAAGGATTAAGGGGTGGCTATGGTGGAAGAAGTTCAGAATCAAGGACACAAGAAGTCAAGTACACTAAGTAGAAAGAGGGAAGTTCTAGTAGAGATGGTAGAGGAAGGAACTCAAACTTTAGAGGAAAAAGTGGTGGACAAGAAAGAAGCAGTTACTTTGCCAATATGAAATGCTATCATTGCAACCAAATGGGACACCCTACCTATAGGTGTCCAGAGAAGGGTAGTACTTCTCAAGGAGGAAACAAGACAACTAATTTATTTCATGAATAGATAAGTGCAGTAGAGAAATACTCTGAGCTACCACTAAATTCAGAAGAAGGTGAGAACCTCATGATGAGGAGAACAATGATCAAGGAGCCAGTTAAAGAAGAGTCAAGCCAAAGAAGGTCCCTATTTAGAATAAAATGTAAGGTGATGGGAAAAGTATGTAGATTCATTGTGGACTCAGCGTCTACTAATAACATTGTGTCAGAAGAAGCAGTCAGCAAGTTAGGCATGACAAGGATACCTCATACCCATTCTTACAAGGTCACATGGCTCAATAAGGGACAACATGTCTTAGTCAATGAGCAAGCTTGGGTAGAGTTCTCTATAGGGAGATATAAGGACAAGGTTCTATGTCATGTGTTGCCCATGGATGCATGTCACTTTCTCCTAGGTAGACCATGGCAATTTGACCACCAAGGTATCCATGATGGAGTGAAGAACTCCTATACATCCAAGAAGGATAAAGTAATTTTCAAAATCCAATCACTGTTAGAAGGTGTAGATGTGAAGATAGCAGGTCCTTATGTGCTTATGGTGGGTGAAAAAGAATTCATAGAATCCATGGAAGAAGGAGAAGGAGTTGGCTATGCATTGGTGCTAAGGCCAAGAGAAAAGAATGAAGAAAAAGGAGACAAGAAACCAGAGATACCTAAGGAGATACAAAGTATGTTGCAGACTTATGAAGGCATAGTAAGTGATGGAAAACCATCAGCATTACCCCCTACAAGAGCCATAAGTCATAGGATAGACTTCATACCCAGAGCTACCCTACCTAATAAGGTAGCTTACAAGATGACCCCTCAAGAAAATGAGGAAATTACTAGACAAATAGAAGAACTCCTTAACCAAGGCCTTATCAAGAAAAGAATTATCCCTTGTGCAGTACCTACTATCCTAGCACCAAATAAACAAGGAAAATGGAGGCTTTGTACTAATTCAAGAGCCATAATAGGATAACCATTAGGTATAGGTTCCCCATACCTAGGATTGAAGACCTAATAGATTGTCTAGGTGAAGCTAAGTACTATAGCAAGATAGACTTGAAGAGGGGGTATCACCAAATTAGGATACATGAGGGAGATGAATGGAAGACAACATTCAAAACCAATGAAGGTTTGTATGAATGGCGTGTCATGCCATTTGGACTATCTAATGCCCCATCCACATTCATGAGGCTCATGAATGAAATCCTCAAATACTACATTGGCAAATTTGTAGTAGTATATCTTGATGATATACTGATTTATAGTAGGACAAGAGAGGGGCATCTTCAACACCTTGAGACTGTCTTCAAGAAGCTGCATGAAGAGAAGTTGATGATCAACTTGGAGAAATGCGAGTTCATCAAAATAGAGCTAGTGTACCTTGGGTTTTTTCTCTCATGATAATATTAAAATGGACAAAATTAAAGTGGAAGCCATCATGAATTGGCCTACTCCAAGGACATAAATGGAGGTAAGAATTTTTCATGGCCTTTCTCAATATTATAGGAAGTTTATAAGGTAGTTTAGTGCTATTTGTGCTCCTATGTTAGACACAATCAAAGGAGGAATGAAGACTAAGTTCATGTGGAATGAACAAGCCACTAAGAGCTTTGAGTTATTGAAAGAAAAGATTGCTACCCAACCTGTCTTAGTCTTGCCAAGATTTGAGAAGCTTTTCACCATTGAATGTGATGCAAGCAATGTGGCTATTGGAGCTATCCTAAGCCAAGAGGGAAGACTAGTAGCATTTCATTCAGAAAATTTAAGTGAATCCAAGAGGAAGTATTCTTCCTATGACCTTGAAATGTATGCATTGGTTCAAGCTTTAAGGAAATGGAGACACTATTTACTCCCCAAGGAGTTCATAGTCTAGTCAGATAATCAAGCTTTGAGTTTCTTGAACTCTCAAGAAAAGTTAAGTCACAAGAACATGAAGTGGGTTGAGTACATACAAGCTTACACCTTTAATATAAAACACAAGAAAGGTGTCCTCAATAAAGTGGCAGATGCATTGTCTAGAAGAGCTCTCACAATTCAGGAAATTCAGTTGAAGAGTGTGGGAATAGATCACTTCAAGGATCTATATGTTGATGATGAAGACTTTGCAGACATTTATAAGGTATGTGGTGAATTCAAGAATCATTTTCATAGCAAGTATGTTGAATAAACTTTTCAAAGTAACCTTTAGTTTAAGGGAAATCAATTGTGTGTCCCTAGAGGGTCTATTAGGGAGAACTTAATCCAAGAAAATCACAATGGTGCATTGAGTGGTCACTTTGGGATCACTAAGATCCAAGAACTTGTTCAAATGTTCTATTATTGGCCAAGGCTGAATCTTGATGTTAGGAGGTATGTGGAAATTTGCATTGTATGTCAAAGAGAAAAAGGTACTTCTTCAAATGTAGGCCTCTATCAACCACTGCCTATTTCCACTAGGCCATGGGAATGTTTGAGCATGGATTTTGTAGTTGGGTTACCCTAGAAAAGACAAGGCATGGATAGTGTATATGTAGTTGTGGACACATTTAGAAAGATGGCTCACTATGTTCCATGCAAGACCACTAATGATGCTAGCCAAATAGCCTCTCTCTTGTTCAAAGAGATAGTAAGAATCCATGGGTTACCATAGAGCACTGTGTCAGACAGAGACACTAAATTTATGAGTCATTTTTGGAAGACTCTTTGGAAAAGATTGGGAACTAATTTATCCTTTGGTTCTACATACCATTCCCAAACTGAAGGTCAGACTGAAGTGGTGAATAGGAGCCTTGGAAATCTATTAAGGTGCTTGACCAAGGAATATGGTCAACAATGGGATCAGTTGATTGGGCAAGTTGAGTATGCTTATAATGACACCATCAATCAGTCAACATGGAAGAACCCATTTGAGGTAGTGTATGGATTACATCCTAGAGGAGTCTATGAGTTGAGAGAATTGAAGGATGGAGTCAAGGAAAGTGGATATGCAGATGATTTTGCTTATGCAATGTAGGAGATACATGATACATTCCGGAAAAATTTGACAGAGAACACCTTGAAACATAAAACCAAGGTTGATGAGAGTAGGAAGGCATTTTAGTTCAATGTGGTAGACATGGTCATGGTGCATCTTAACAAATCAAGACTTCAAAAGTGATTCCCTCACAAGTTGCAGATGAAAAGGACAGGTCCCTGTCCTATCTTAGCTAAGTATGGTGATTATGCATTCAGAGTTGAGCTCCTGGAAGACAGTGGACTGTCACCTATTTTCAATATTGCAAACTTAGTCCATTGAAAAGGACCACAAGAAGACATGGATTAGAGTCTCAAAGAAGTTATTATAGTTGTGGAAGATCTTCATTTACCCCCTGCTACAGTCACAAGAGCTGACAGTGTATTGGATACTAGAGTCTAGGAACAGACTAGAACAAAAGCCTATAAGGAACACTTGATAAAGAAGCATGATCAAACAGATGTTGATGTAGTATGGGTATAAGAATAAGAGTTCAAGAAGATGGGGATTGATCCAAGCATCCTCAATCCAAGGGTGGATTGAACTTTTTGTTTTGGGGAGGATGGTGCAGGAGCACACCTAGGCTAACCTCCATAGTTAGTATGTTTTGGATTGTACTTGACATTGGCCAAGTCAAGATAGTTAGGTTATTTTTGGACCTTAGAAGTTCATTTCCATGTGGGAAAAGTGAGTTAGTCATTAGGACTAAGGTCACTAAATTAGCCATTGTTGGTAGTTTTTATATTTCTTAGGCTTAGTTGCTTAATGTTGGATTTGAGCCATGAATGTGTCTTAAACACATAAATGATATCATAGAGATTCCATAAGGCCTTAAATGATCTTGGATCCTCAAAATGAAGAGGTTAGAGGTCCTAAAACTTAGGGAGAAGGCATAATGGTAAAGATGCCAAAAGTTGCTAAATTGTTGTCATGACAACATTTGCAATTATTGCAAATGTTGCATGCAATTCGGTTACCTTGGATACCCCTACAAAATAGGAATGGGGAATCAACCAACAAGGCATAGAAACATGGAATGAGGCATCTAATGGGATTAGAGGCTCAAATCTTGATAGAGAGAGACATTGTAACAAGTTTTGAATTTGAATAGAACTCAGCAACTCTGTGTTTTTCAAAGAATCTGAGTATTTTTGTGTGACAGTGATATCCAATGGATTGAATGCCCCAACTTGGTTGTTTTTTTGTGTTATTATAATAGTTTATAGTGTTTTTCATTTAGTGATCTAGTAGTTTGGAGTTGGTCTAGGGTCATAGTTAAATTGTTTTCAATCTAGGAAGTCCACTGGTCTTGTCCTGACCAGTCAGTCAGTTCATGGCTCCCCCATGAAAACTAACCATGGGATCTTCCTAAAAGTGGTTGGATATGAAAGGGGAGTCACCAGTATATACATATCTAGGATTAGGAGTCATGAAAGGTTGATTTTCTATTTTTAGTGCCAAGCCCTAGGTGAGTAGACATTGTCTAGTTAGAGGTTTGGGAGATGAAAGATTGAGCATATCTTACAAGGTAGTGAAGAACTATATAGAATAGGTATATTTTAAGATAGGGAATAGTCATATCTTAACATGCTAGGAGGATTGAGTTCTTACCAATCCATTTGACCAAGTTTTGAGCAAGTTTTCAACTAGGTTGCAGACAGTCGTAGAAATTAGGCCTATTAGCCCTATAGGACCTAGATTGTAGGAACCCTATGTACGAAGGGCTTGGGAAACTAAAACCTTCAAAATATCTTGTACAGTGATAAAGGGTATCTAAATGTGTGACTAGTTTTTAAAATTCTTTGGGAAAGTTTTGAAAGAAGTGGGAAAAACACACTGTGAAAGGCTACAAGGGAATAAGCCCAATTAGGCTTATTGAAGACATAAACTTGGACTCGACTGAAAATGGTCATGAGATCCCTCAAAATGGATCCAAATGGAATTAAATGGAATTTTTCCATGATGATTATGACCCCTACAATGATTCATGAATGCTAGAGTGGAGTTGGCACTTAGATCCTTCTAAGTATAGGAGAGGAAGTGAAGTAACTACTAGGGTGTTAGTCTTTCAAAGGTGAAACACAAAGTGTGACACTATTAGAGAAGATCTGGATTAGGACTTAGTTAATCATCTATGCCTAATAAGGACCTAGAGGAGATTAGGATCCTTGAAGAAGACAAAGAAGATCTTCTTAGTCAATTGTGCAAGCAAGCCCTTGGAACACTCACATCAAGCAGGACCTAAAGTGTAGAAGTATTAGGAGAGTGCTTGTTAGTTGGTCATTTTATTGCATAAGCATACATTTGGAGGTGGCTCCTCTATAAAGACATTTGATAAAAGGAAGAGGTTGTTGTAAGTAAGTAAGGTTTATCAAGTTGAGCTAGACTCTTGGCCTACTTACTTGTCATTTACCTATTGGTTGACCATTGTACTACAAAGTTGTGTATTTTCATGTCCCAGTGACTTGTATAATTCTTGAGAATATATTGGGATAAGTGCTTATAATGCATTGATATTTGTGACCCGTGAAAAATTTCCATACTACAAGTTTGTTACTTGAGCTATTGTGTATTTTCCTGGCTTTTTCTTTTGTTGGGTGGCAACTCGAAGAAATATCTGCATCAGTGCTGAGTTATTATTATTTGATACACCATAGTGTTATCTATGAGTTACAAAAATACTAGATCCAAGATGAACAGTCATCCTGAGAATGAATTTGAAAGTGAGATTCCCTCCACTTCCAGAGTTGGCAAATCAGTGAACAAAAATGTTGATGAAGTTAATCCTAAAACTTGGAGGCAAAGGAGGAACATAAGAATGGATACTCCCATTCCCCCTAATCGTGAAGAAGAAAATGTAGAGGTTCAAGATGAAGCACAACCTAGATTAGGAATCTATGGAGAGTAATATTCTCAGAGTGAAAGGGTCGATGACATCCCTAGGTATACAAGAAAGATGGTTCATGGTAAGTCTCAATGACATGAGACAAGGTCTAGATCTAAGAGTCAAGGTGAAGAGAATAGGAAAGCTCCAAATGATCCAAGCTCTCCCTCATCCAATAAACTACATGCCCATCACCATAGAAGGGAGAGAACCATCATGGAAGAAAATTCAGAATTTGATATAACTCTTGTATGTTCTGAAGAGATTTTTGAAGAGGTGGGTGAGTTGGAAAGAAACATATGAGAACAAATTGCCTTGAGACAAAAAAGAGAAACAAAAAAGAAAGGAATAATCAGACATGCTCATATTCAATTTCACCAATTGAAAAGGAAACTCAGAGATTTGGAAGCAATGAATACTATTGTTACACCTGAGAAACTGGAGTATGAACTTATTGTTCAACAATTGTATGACATACCAAAGCCCAAAGACAAAGGTAAAAAAAAGGTAGCAGTTGTTGAAATAAAGGAACTAGTAAGCAAAGGAGGTATGGTGGATCCCATGATGAAGTTGGACACTGAGTTGGAGAGAGCCAAAAGAGGGAGGGAAATAATAGCCAAGGAATTAGAAAAGGCTGAATTGGGAGCCTTTGCCCTTGAAATGAAGAAGAAAATTGAATTTCTTAGACAAGTCTCTGGTTCTCATTCCACTGGGACTGGCCCTAAAATGTCTCTAAACCTAGAAAAGAACATGCCACCACCTTTTGATTTTGGAAGTGATACCACTTCAAATTCTTAAGGTAACACTTTATCTCAAAAAACTCCTGTCTATACTGAAAGGTACAGACAATTTATTTTTCTTGGCATCCTTGGTTATCCCAATGAAATTCCTAAAAATATTAGGGATAAGCTTCCTAAATTTGCTAGGAATAATGTAATAACATGTGAAGAACGTCTTAAGCATTTTATGGATATGGTTGATGATTATGAAATTTCAAATGATGATGTTATGATGAGGCTTTTTGTGCAATCACTAACTGAGGATGCAAGGGACTGGTTTAGAGGATTGCCCCATGATTGCATTGGGTCCATGGATGAGATGAAGGAATCTTTTAGGGACCAATATGGGGACAAGAATAATGAAGGGTTCATGCTCAATGAGTTCAATAACATAAAGAAGAACCCTAATGAAGAAGTGGTGGAATTCAACATCATATTCTAGAGGGAAATGCACAAGCTGCTACAAGTAATGAGATTAGATGATAAGGTATGTCTTGCTACCTATTGTAATGCCTTTGATGCAAAAATGGGTTATTTTTTAAGAGATAAGAACCCTAGAAATATTATGGAAGCATATAAGGTATCAGCAAACATTGAGAAAAATAGAAGAGTTTCTGGGAAAGTGGGCAGGAGAGAAGATTGGAAACCCACCAGGTATAACAAAAAAGAATTGGATAAGCCCCTGAGTTCAAAACCTAAAGAGGATGATAACCTTAAGGTGATTCTGAATGCTTTGAAAAATCTAAAAATTGGAGAGAATAGTCATAGTAGGACTCCAAATAATGATAAGAATTCCTATGGCAATTGCAACAGACAGCCTAGGATGCAGAAGTATCCTTATACTACTCAGTGGAAGGATGGGAAACCTATTATCCCACCAAAGAAGGATAAGTCTGATGAAAAACTCCTGACCCCTGCATAAGACTTCTATAAATATGTGCAGTGAAAACCCCTGGTGTGTACCTTGTTAGTCCCCACACAACCCTATATATTGTGTTATTGCTGCCAGAGTTTCTGTCACTGAGGAATATGAAGAAGAGGAAGAGGAAAAATATGATGATAGTGGTTGTGGTATGAATTCCTCACTATTTAATGAGGAAACATGTTATCATCCTGATGATTCTGATATACAGGATTGTGAAGTTGATAATATGAGATGCAATGCTGAAGGATGTGATGAGACCCCTATTTTCAGAAGTTCATCTGATGAAGAGATAGATGAAATTATAGCTAATATGGTTGTACAAGCAAGGGGTAACTATGTTTTAAAAACAGAGTGGTTGGAATTGCAGATGGCAAACCTGCTGATATCTTTATCAAGGATAGCCCAAATAGTACCAAAAGGCCTCAGAAAAATGAGAGATAGGCTAAGGGTACAAATAAGGTTTTGATTAAGAAGGGTAACAAACCTATTGTCCCAAACATGTATAAAGAAAAGATGAAAACACCAGAGAGTTTTATACCTCATCCCAAAAGGGAGGACAAGCCACATAGGGGAAATGAAGCTAAACTCTTTACTCAAGCAGAAGATGTGGATTGCACAAACCAAAAATCATATATTTTTGATATAACATACACCCATATGGATATGGGACAACTTTTGTCTCAGATAAATTTTAAAGTGCCTCTATTAGAAATGATGAGGATAGGAGAGCATAAGGAAAAGACTCTGACATGGGTGAAGAGTGTTATCTCTACCAAAACTACAGGATAGAACAAGAAAGTGTCAGACACTAAGGATAAATCATCAAAGGAATCTAGTGAACTGGTATCAAAGATTCCCCAAATTTATTTGGATACAAATATTGTTAGCACTACTAGAGAAACTGGCCATCCTTTTTTTCCTAACATTGTTAATAAATGGAAAAATGTTGAAGAACTGCATAATTGAATCTAGAGCATCCAATACAGTTATGCCTGCAGAAGTCATGAGGTCTATGGGACTAAAGGTAGACACTCCACATGAGAGATTCCAAGTTATGGACTCTATAGAGGTACTTATCATAGCTACTATCAAGGCTCTACCTTACAAATTGGCAACTTTCCCTGATAAAGTGTTGATTATGAGTGTATTGGTTGTAGACATTCCCCCCCAATATGGAATGTTATTGTCAAGAAGATGGAGTGCATCTATGGGGGGAAGAATCTAATGTGATTTATCATTTTCCACTTTCAACATAAATGGTGAAAACATCAAAGTATCAAGAGAAAATAGAACACCTCATGTGATTGAGGAACAAGATGATAATAACATGAATTGTTTCTTGGATATTGAAATGGGGTCATTTCAAGTGCAGGAAAGTCAAAATGTAAAAGGATCACAACCTGTATTATTGTCAGAAGATGTAAATAATTTATCTAAATAATCTAACTTATGGATAATTTATTTTGATGGTGCCAGTTTTAAGGAGGGAGCTAGTGCTGGAGTTTTGTTGATATCACCCTCTGGAAAAACTTTCAAATTTTCATTTTCTCTATTGTTTAAATGTAAAAATAATGTTGCAAAATATAAGGCTCTGTTGATAGGTCTAAGACTAGCTACAAGACATGAAATCAAATGCATCAAGATTATTGGAGATTTTGAGCTAGTGGTATCTCAAATCAGATCTAAATATGAATCCAAGAACCATAGATTGAAGTAGTATTGAAATGCAGTATGGGATGCGATAGAAAGTTTTGATGCATTTGATATTGACTAGATGGACATAAGCCAAAACATAATGGTAGATCTACTAGCTAATATTTCCCTAAGGCCAAAATATATTACCTTTGCTAGAATTTCTGAGATAGAAGTTCAAACTAGGCCTTCAATACCTGACAATGTTGATAGATGGCAAGTGTTTGATGATGATGTAGATATCCTTAGATTCTTGTATTGTGAGGTGGGTCTTGATAACAAAGAGATAGATTTCACAAAGTATGTGAAAAACATTGATGGAAAGGATATTGTCCTAGGAAAAGAGATATTGCATCTAAAGTCAAATAAAGTCCCAAAAGGACTAGTTGTTTTGGAGAGGGCCTTTGATAGTAAGGACAAACCATACTCTGTCACATGTCAAAATAGATCTGAATATTTGGAGGAAGTTAATGTGGGAACAGAAGAAGTTCCTAATAACTTATTTATTGGTAAGAAAATGTCACCCAAGGTGAAGAAGGATCTAACTGATCTTTTAAGGAAATACAAAAAGGTCTTTGCTTGGAAATATAATGACCTAAAGGGATATAATGAAGAATTGTTTCAACATGAAATTCCATTGAAAGAAGATGCCAAGCCCTTTAGGAAAAAGAAGAGACCCATAAACCCCACCCTTAGGCCTAAGATAGAACAGGAGTTAAAAAAGATGAAAGATGCTGAGATAATCAAGCCCATTAGGTATTCTTCATGGGTCTCTAATCTAGTTCCTATTAGAAAGAAGAATGGGGATATTAGGTTGTGTGTGGGTTTTAGAAATTTGAACATATCTTCCTTAAAAGATAACTATGCTCTCCCCAACATGGAAAATATGCTGCAGAGAGTCACTGGATGTGAACTTATGTCCATGATGGATGGATTCTCTGGGTATAACCATATTATGGTCAAAGAGTCAAAGCAGTTTAAGACTGCTTTTACCACACCATGGGGAACATATGTGTATGTGAGGATGCCTTTTGGTTTGATGAATGTTGGGGCTACTTTTCAGAGGGCCATGGATGTTGCATTTTCAGACTTCCTGTAAAAGTTTCTTGAGGTCTATTAGGATGATCTCACAGCTTATTCAAAAAGGGAAGAGCAACATTAAGAGCACTTGGAAAAAAAAATTGAAAGAGCCTTAGAATTAGGGATTTCTCTCAATCCCAAGAAGTGAATCTTTGGGGTGACAGAAGGTAAGTTATTAGGTCACATTGTTTCAAAAGAAGGGGTTAGAATTGACCCATATATGGTAGCTGCTATTAAAAAAGTGCCCATCCCAAGAAATGTCAAGGGAATTCAGTCATTCTTCAGATAGGTAAATTTTCTCAGAAGGTTTGTAACTAAATTTATTGAAAAACGTAGACCAATTTCAAAAATGTTAAAGAAGGATTCTAAAATGGAATGTGATGGGGAAGCTGATGACATGTAACTGATTGAATGTTTGATAATGTTAAGTTGAAGATGATGCAAAACATTAAATCAGTTAATGGTTTGTATTTTCATTGATGTCAACTTGATATCATCTGTACGGTCATGTACATAATGCCAAAGAATTTAGAGAATCAATGGAATAGAGGTTATGCTTTCAGCAATGCATAAAATTCAAGTATTCACTAAGTGGCAGACAACACTAATAGAGTGCACACCATCGGTAAAGATAGAGATAAAGTCGCAGTGATGCCCGATGAGCAAAAGATAGTGTTGCCCAATGAAGCAGAAACATAGTGATGCCCAACGAACAAGAAGACAGTGTTGCCCAACAAGCAAGATCCAATGATGCCTAATGGATGGAGATCCCAAAGCTAACTAAAGTTACACCGATGGAACTGGCAGTTGTCACCGGCGACAAACTCCAGAATTGATCTATAGAATAGAGAGATCAGAAAATGACAAAATATCTAGCTGGCAAAGCTTAAGAATAGACTTAACTGATTGTTTTATTTGTTTTATTCAACCATAATTAAGCAATTGATTTATACAGTTGGAAAGAAGATAACTACGAGATAAATCAAGAGTTAAAGTCGTAAATCAAATTGGCTAGATTGTTTTTCATGCCAAGAATAGAGAATCAAGAATCAAGAATTAAGGAATATCATGTCTATATAAGAGACAAGCATATTTCATTTTTGCAAGCAATCAGATACATGGGGGAGTGAATTAAAAGAAGATGCTGAAGAGAAATTGGTGAAGGATAAACTTCATACAGTCCTGATCAATCAAGCTAAGGGAGAGCTAAATAATTCTGCAGACACCGACTAACAGAGAAGCACAGCATCACAGAGTAGAAAGTGTGAAGCATAAAGGAATTGAATTGATACATTTATTAGAGAGGTATTGTATGTAAATAGATCTGAATATCTACAATTCAAAGTTGCATTAGAAATAGGTCATTGTGTTTCAGTTTAACCATTGAAGCATTAAAGTCTCTTAACAGAGTAGGACTTAACTGTCTTCTATAATTGAGGTATATCCTAACAGATTACCAAAAAGGTTGATTCATGATAGTAGCAGTGGTCTTACCTAAAGCCTATTGACAGTATAAGAAGGAGGTTGATTCAAGGATGGTAGTAAGATTAGCATAAAGCCTATAGACAGTCTAAAGACTGATTCAAGGATGGTAGTGTAGATGCCAGATACTAAGTGACAACCTATGTATAAAAATCCTCTAACAAGGTCGCACTTAACCATGTGTTTGTAACCATTAATAGATTTGGCTCCTAACAGGGCTCACTTCAGAAGAGTGAAAATTTGGGGTACCGGTCCCAGTGGTTTTTTCCCTTAACAAGGTTTCCATGTTAAAATCCATGTGTTGTGTGTATGGTTTATTACTTTATTGTTTTACATTTCACATATGCATTTCTGGATTGATTGGTATAATCTGCATATTTACTAAGTATCAGTAAATAAGTTTTACTGCTTATCGGTAATCAAGGAGAATAAGGACAGACAAGGTAAACCAATAAACAATTAATTATTTTAAGTATTTCAAGGCATACATCTTGTAGGGACTTAATAATCTGAGTTTTATTGATTGGTGGATTAAAGCTTAAAGGATAAATTTTTGAGGCCATTGATTCACCCCCCCTCCCCTCTTAGTTATTACTAACAATTGGTATCAGAGCTTGTGTGCTTAGAAGGAAGGTTTCAAGACCTAAGAAAATATCACAAGATGAACAGACGAGATGTGCCCAAGTTGAACAAAGACAACTTTGCTTCATGGAAAAGAAAAATAAGACTTCACTTATCAGGTATTGGAAATGATATTACTCAATACTTAGATACTAAATATGTGTTGCCTACAAGACCATTGATGGTAGATCAATTAAGAGTAAAGCATGAACATAACTGCATGGTTATAGAGATTTCTGCCTCACTCTCTGATGCTAAATTTGAGGATGTCAAAGATTGAAAAAATGCAAAGACAATGTGGGATAAGCTAAAACTTGTACATGGGGGTGATACAAATGTTCTGAGAGCCAAGGTAGAAAGCCTTAGAGGAAAGTTTGATGATCTCAGAATGAAAGAAGGTGAAAACATCACTTAGTACAACACAAGAATAAAACAAGTAGTCAATGCTATACGAGGCGTTGGAGGTACACTTGAAGAGGAGACAGTGGTAAGTAAAATTTTAATAACCTTATTTCCTGTATATGCTATCAAAGTTTCTGCTATTCAAGAAATGAGAGCAGTAGCAAACAATACAGTCACTCTTGATAGCCTGATTGGTAGACTAATTTCATTTGAGATGAATAACTTTGATAATAGTGTCTTACCAAGTTTAGAGTCTGAATTTAAGTCTTCTATGAGAATAAGCAAATCTAGTCAGAGACACTCATCTAGAAGAGACAGTGAAAGTGAAAGTGAAGAAGAAGATCTAGATGAAATAGAAGCACTCATGGAAAGAAGAATGCAAAGA
>MU225567.1:1302354-1319435 GCA_018584345.1 Thuja plicata
ATTTTTTCCTTTTAGTGAGTCAATAATTTTGTCCTTATTCCAATTGATCTGAAGCTTGTTGCAATCCTAATCTATAAAAGGATTCCCAAGATCATTGGAAGGGGCTGGAAAATTTGTAATGTAAACCATTTTGTAAATTTTTCAGTCGAGAGGGGAAAGATAGTATAATTTGTACTAGATATTGTATGAAGTAAGAAATAAATAGTTGAGAGATCTTTTGCAGGTTATCTCTGATCACCTTTGTATACTGAAGCAAGATTTTCTAAATTTAATACAAAGATCCAAATTCCAATCTCTCTTGTGTTATGTGTCATCTAAGTTATGAATATTTTGATTCATTAGCATAGTTTTTCTCTGTGTTTATGTACTTACTTGAGAGTTCTGATCTAGGATTAGATTAAATTAGGCTTTGATTTATGCATAGATTCATCTGACACACTGCAAGGATTCTATTAGTAGTATGGTTTTGGGGTGGTTGTATTATGATTTAAAATCTTTGGCAAACATTTATTTTAGTATATTGTATTTGAGTCAGAGTATAGCCCAATGGATAAAGCACTAATCTGAATCATATAAGTTTTGTTTTATTGCATATCTAGTCGCACATTGGCTGTGTTTTCCTAAAAGCAAACATATTAAAATCCATTAAGTCTTCATTTGTATAAGTTTGTTATGATGTCTATCTCATGCTCCATTTCAAGGTTGATGTTCAGTGGATAATTAGCCAATTATCTAGTATCTCTTGATCATGTTGAGTCATAGTGATATTACTACTTGATAGTACCAGATTTGACATATTAGAAGGTATTGCAGGGTATCCCCCCTTTGGTGTAGCAGGACCTAAAGTGCAGAAGTATTAGGAGAGTGCTTTTTTTTTCTTTTTAGGCAAAAGTGGGATAGCCACTGAATATATTTATTAATATAAGCTAGTTCAAGAGCTCATCTAGGAAAGAACCAGCAAGAAAACCCAGAATCCTTGCTCAAATACAATATAGCATAATGAAAATGATAATACAAAAAAATTGAATAATTACATTCGAAGACAAAATCACCACCTAACTACATCGAGCAGTTTTTACAGCATGCTCCTTCCAAATCTTTGGTCAATTCAGACCCATTATGGCATCAAATATAACATACTACAAAATTGAACACACTCAGGATACCAACTATATCATTGAATATACACATTCTACAAAAATTAACACACGCAGGGTACTACCATCCTGTACTTGTTTTATTCTTCCATCGCAGCATCATCTCCAGACTGGTGCAAGTAGTGTGACCAATCCATAGACCAAACATTTGTAGCATCCTCTATTTTTTCCATCTCCCAACCACTTTCAGCCTCTTTTATCTACTCGAACGATGTCACAGGTTGTGGTACCCATCCCATAGACCACCCGGTTGGTTCTAGTGTAGTGGAGGTGGCTTCTCGTCCGCTCCCCTGTGCTTTGAGGGTTTTTTATTCTCTACCCAAGTTGGGTGTTACAGTGGACTCCCATTCCAGTCAGTGGGCATCTTGTGTAGTGGGATATTTCTACAATGCCCATGCATCTTGTTGCTATGGCAAGGATATTATTCCCCATCTATGCCTTGAAGCCCACAAATTGGTGCTCAGGTTTTCTTCCTACCACACATGAGTTCAATGGGAGATAATATTCCTTGGCATCACTGGGGAATTTGGTAACCCCAAAAGGTCTGTCAGTGCGAATATTGTAGCCATTGTTTTCCCCTCCAGTAGCGAGCCAAGGACATGGCCATTCTCTTGGAATGTGTTTCTCATAATCTGTGCATTTTGTAATTGTACTGCCCTCTTGGATCCATTTTTCAATTCTACTGCCCTCTTGGCTCCATAAAAGGAAGAGGTTATTGTTATTTCTATTACAACATAAAAAAGAACCAACACATACATCTTGTTTTAATTGATATTGGCATCTCATAATCTGAGTTGGTGCTCAATTTTTTGAACGATGAGATTAGTGTCTATTGTGGGTTGATGAACTTGAAAATCTATTTTGGGGATTTGTCTGTCCATATTGGGTTGTAATCAATGTGTGTCGGTCCCTAAAAAATATAATAATTTATTAATTATAGTTGTGAGGCTAGATTTAGGTAGTGGATCTAAGAAGATATTCTTCTTATGGTTTTTCCCTTTTGGGTTTCCACATATATGCGGTGGTCTCATATATTGACGTTGTAGTAGTGAGGAAATAAGGCGTTCACTAGTTTATGTATGCAAACTAGGAACTACAAATATTTACATTGATTACATTAAGGAGAGTAGATCCACTTGGATCAAGGGATTGATAACAAGATGATTTCAACACAATTTGTTTTAGTTGAAATGGACTATGCAAAATATGTCAGTAAGATGCTAGATCTAGGGCCAAAGATGAGAAATTGATGGTTTTTTACATGCATAGATAATTGAAAAACAAATATGTCAACTAGGGATATAGATCTAGAAAGAGGAGATAGAGAGGAACTTGTGTCTTAAATCTAGGCTAAAATTGTGATTTCAATGGTGCTTGGGTTCCCTTGACCCAAAAATATCAGATCTAGATGAAATTCATATTTTTTGAGTTTAGAATGTTGCTCAAGATCTTCCATGAAAGTTTCATAATAAATGTTTAGGTCAACGGTTCTTAGGGCACCCTTGACCTTTATTTTTTGAATCTATAAAATATCCATCTATAGGTCTTTGTCTTCTTAGTCTAATTCCAAATCTGTGTTTTCTAATCTTGTCACCTACACATACAAACAAGATAAATTATTGGGTTGATGGGGGTTTGCCTAGGTCAAATCCTAGTTTTTGTATTAACCATGAAATAATTGAAATGTAATTGAAATAGAATCTTTGAATTAGAATAGTGCATCTTATACCTCAAATTTATTGATGCAATTCTCTTTTAATGTCATAAAATGTGTCGATGTAATGATATGACATGGCATAAAGGAAATTAATCATAAAGACACACTTGAATGAAGGTTGTTGTAACTTGCCACAATGCTTAGATCTCAAAGAATTCTTGAAGGATATCGTAGAATGAAATGTTTCCTTGAATTATTGTACTTGATGTAGAATGATGAGAGCATGATTTTTTAATATGAGATATGTGTATGATGAATTAAAAGAATGCTCTTGTATAAGGTTCTCAAGGTATTTCATGTATTAAGTTGTGTTTTTTTTATATGTATGCTTGAGTCATAATGGAAAAAGAAAAATTTATGGCTCTACGAAGATGGGATATCAAAGTGCCAAGGTGGTACAATTTTCATTAGGTTTACCTACCTCTTTTCCTTTAAATGTTTCATCTTCCAAAGTGCACTCGCTGTAGAGAGCACTGAGTACCAACATTTTGGAATCCTTAAAGAGAAATGAGAATCCAAATACCAAGGAAGTTTCTCCATCGCACCATGTGTTGTCATTTATGGAGTTTCATATACCTCTAAGCGGGGTTTTCCTCTTTCAAGTTCTTCCATGGTGATGCATGTCCAAGAAAGAATCACATAACTCAGTGGGTAGTGGGGCTCATATTTGGAAAGGCAAATTGTCAATTTTCAGTTAGCAGCATATCCCAAGGCATTCTCAAATCACAATGGAATCTTCCCCATCACAATGGTGAGGATTTCAAAAATACATATGTGACATCCATGTTGCACGCAGGAAGGGAAAATAATGATTTAAAGTCTGGTGTAATCACTCAAAAATGGTCAACAAAACCCTAAGCCCCTAATCTCAATTGTTCATAAAGAAAACCCTAATCTTGATTGAATCCCCTAAGTCCTAATTCAAGGATATTCAAAAAATGTTGTTTGATCTAACCTAAACCCTAGGTACCATTTTGATCATCGCACTTGATTCTATTAAATTAATTAATTCCTAAATCATAATGTTATTGATAATTAAATCAACCTTATATTATTTATTTAATTACTGTCTTAGGATGTTGATTAAATAAATAAGAATTTTCAAATAATCACAAAAAATGAATTATGTCATTATAATTGAAGAATTGAGATAAATGCATTAAACCTTCCAAAAATGCATTTATTGATTCATCGATCAATTAACTCAATATGATTTTGCAAACAAATATTTTTAGTTCAGTTAACCAAGTCTCATCACTTTCTCATTTTGGAAACAACTCAGTTAACTAGAAATTCATTTTAGTTAACTCATATTTCAATTTGGAAGTTTCCCAAATGACTGATCAATCAGTTCATTTAACTGATTCTCTCAACCAATCGAATCAATTGTACGTGGATGTTGCTATTTTGGAATGAATCTTGACCACTCTTCATCAATCGATCGCATTCATCCATTCTCAAGAGGATTTCTATATAATCAGGCCTTCACTTTGAACAAAGGAGGGAATTGCAAAGAAGAGACACATTGTCAAATTGGTGATAGATTGTTAATTGTTTATCATATTCATAGTTCATTTAGTTTACTTGCTTTTACATTTATCTAGGAATCTTACTTTAAATTGCTTAATCATGGATTAATCTTAGTTTAATTTGGATGAAATTGCATATCATTTCTATCTTAGATTTCAAATCCTTTGTTTAGATAGAGTCTAAAGTCACTGGGTTTTGCAATGATCTAAGAGAAAATCTACACTCCTATTTACTATAAGGAAATGAGTCACCTTGATTGATTTGTGCTTCATTAGTCTAGTTTTTTAATCAATCAAACAATGATTCATTGAAGTGTTTGTGATGTCTAGTTAAGTCATATTTTCACACACACAATTCCAGGTGATTTATATTCTATAAAGCACAAAAAGGGTCAGATGAACAAGGTTGCAAATGCATTGAGCTAAAGTCTACTTATTGTTCAAGAAGTGCAATTAAAAAGTATTGGAGTGGAGAGCTTAAAGGATCTATATAAAGAAGATCAAGACTTCTTAGAGGCCTATAAGGTTTGTGTGGAGTCAACAATCACTTTCATGGTCAGTTTGTAGATTATGCCTTACAAAATGGATTGTTATTTAGGGGAGGAAAATTGTGTGTACCCAATGGATCTATGAGGGAAAATCTGATACAATAAAAACACAATGGAAGCCTTAGTGGTCATTTTGGTCTCAATAAGACTCTTGAATTACTTTAGAGGTTCTATTACTGGCCTAAGATGTAGAGGGATGTGAGAAGGTATGTGGAGCAATGCCTAGAATGTTAGAAATCCAAAGGTATGACTTCTAATGGTGGTTTATATCAACCACTTCCCATTCCCAATAGACCATGGGAATGTATCAGTATGGATTTCATAGTGGATTACCAAGGACAAGCAATGGGATGGATACTATTTTTGTAGTTTTTTATAAGTTAAGTAACATGATCCACTTCATTTCATGCAAAAAAACACATGATGCAAGCTATATAGCTCAATTGTTCTTTAGGGAAGTTGTGATAATCCATGGGTTACCCTTTAGCATATTCTCAAACAGAGATGTCAAATTCATTGGGCATTTCTGGAAAACATTGTGGAAGAGGCTAGGAACCAATCTTTCTTTTGGGTCGGCTTATCACCCCCGGACAGATGGTCAAACAAAGGTTATAAATAGGGTATTGGGGAACCTTTTGAGATGCATTGAAAAAGAGTATGGTCAAGTATGGGATCAAGTCCTACCACAAGCATAGTATGCTTACAATGATATTGTAAATAGAACCACAAGTAAAATTCCCTTTTCAGTAGTGTATGGTATGCACCCCAGAGGGTTTTGTAAACTAAGAGACTTCAGAAGCATGGAGGGAAAGAGTGGGAATGCTGAAGACTTCACCCAATCTATGAAGGATGTACATGACTAAGTAAAACAAACACTAACAGAGGCAACATAGAAGTTGAAGACAAAAGTGGATGCAAAGAAGAAGGATTTACAATTTTGATTCGGGGATTTAGTAATGTTACATTTGAATAAGGAAAGGTTACAGAAAGACATACCAAGAAAGTTGTAGATGAAGAGGATAGGTCCATGTAAGATACTAGAAAAGTATGGGAGGAATGAATACAAAATTGATCTACCTCCAGAGTTGTCAATCTCACTAGTCTTCAATGTTCAGGACTTAGTGGCATACAAAGGACCCTTACCAGTAGAGACAGAGATTTGTAAGGAGTTAGAAAAAATTATAAAGAATGTTCCCTTACCAAATACAACCAAGCCAAAATTAGAAAAGATATTGGAATCCAGAATTAAAAAGAAGACCAGACATGGTCAGTACATGGAGCACCTTATAAAATGGAAAAAAATCCTAGAATTGGAAGCTATATGGGTTGCTGAAGCATAATTCAAGAAGTTGGGGATAGATCTTGCCTTGTTGACTCCTAGTGCAACTTGATTTCTTTATCCAGAGGGAGCATGCTGCAGAAGAACCTAGGGTTGAAGCCCTAAATTTTGTTGTTTTGATTCATTTAATGATTTTTAAGATTATTTAGGGAAGTTTAGGAACAATTTGGAATGTTTTAGGAGAGTGTGTGTTAAGTTGTAAGGGTTTCAGATCCAAATGACCTTTGTAATGTCCTATTGGACAAAATAAGTCAAAATGTGTGTTGGGAAGTCAAAATGATTAGAAATAAATTTTTGGGGTGTTTTGAGTCATGGGACATGGTTTATGACCCTTTTTAGTTCCACTCATGGAGTTGGAATCATGAAAAATTAAAGTTGTAAAAAAGTGCAAAATGTTGCTTGAGCAACATTTGTAACTTTTGAAAGTTGCTCGACAACTTTTCCCAAAAAATTTATTTGTGTCCAAAATTGTTTTGGATAGGTTTCAGTTGCTTTCCTAGGAGGATGAATCCTATTTAAGGACTTCCACTACATTGTATGAAGTTTGGATGTTTTTGCTTTCAATTTACAAGCAATAGCAAGTTGCAGATTTTGTATTGTCACGGTTTTTGTGCTAATCAATTCACAAGAATTGTAGATGGATTGAAATGAGTATTTTTTCAATTTAATTAGCTTTTTATAGTTTTTTCTTAGTTCTTTGTGGAGTGTATTTTTTCATAGGTTTCATTTTGAAGTTGTAAATAAAATCTTCTTCTAGTTTTGTGTTCTCTGGACCAGTCTGGACTGTATATAGAAAACATGGCTACTTAGGGATTTCCCATCATGGAAAGTAATTGTGCCTTAGAGGAATGAAAGAGGAGCCATTGTAAAAAAAAATCCCTTTTGTTTTAATTTCAGAGGTTGCAATGGCGAATTATGAGCTCTTTCCCTAGGCGAGCATTGTTATAGCCCGACTAGGGTCAATTGAGGAATAGTGTGTTTCATTTGCAAGGTACGATTGAATGAAGTAATCCAGTGCTTGGAGGATGAACTTATAAAGTAGAAAAACCTTTGTGAGCATTGGTGGTGGTTGATGAATTGATTTCATCTGGGTTTGAGAATATTTTCTACAATTAGGCCTATTAGCCCTACTTTTAAGGACTCGACCCCTAGAGGTTTTGAAGTAGAGTACAAAAATCTTGAGAATTCCTAACCCTTAAAATCCTTTATGTTTTCAAAAAGGGTATCTTGATCCAAGATCATTTTTTGGGTTTATTTTTTAAGTTTTGGAGTTAGTGCAGATTAGGAGCCTGATTAGGGCTACAAGGAACCACTAGGTCTACTCCTTGAAATAGGGAATTTGATGAATGTATGGAAGAGATATAGCTTTAAATATTTAAGAATGAAGTAATTAGATGGAAGGGAGTTTGGAACCTACCCTATAATTTTTTTTTAGTAGTTGTGGTGGAATCTACATGTGTAGGTTCAGTGTGGTCTAAACCCATTATTAGTAGAGAGATTCTTGATGTGAAGGGTAAGCGAATCCAGTATTCTACTCTTAGGCAAGGGTTTGAGAAGAAGCCCTAGTAGGTCTAGAGAAGAGGCCTATAGTGAGTCAAGATAACTCTGAAGAAGAATCTCTATATCATGGACCAAGATGAAACAGACTCTCATGAGTATAAATTTGAAAGTCTATCTGAAGAAACTCTAGATAAAGAGGTTGACACAGTGCAACAATACGTAACAAAACTCAAGGTAGATGAAATCTCATCTAAAATCCCTGACATGAGATTTTATTATGTTTTTAGGGCTCTTACAGATTTGAACACATCTATACAAGGTACTAATTTAGGACTCTACTTAACAGTCCAAGTTTGTGATGAACATACCGTGAACACCCTAGAACCTATTGAATCCTTGCCACTCATGCATCCTAAACTCCTTGATTGGAATTTACAATAACAACCCATGAACTTTTCTACATTCCCCAATGAATATGCATTATCCTGCTATCTTAAGGTTGTTGAACTAGTCACCTCTTTTACCAGCGAACCGATCGTGAACATGACTAAAGAAGATATCAAGTACCTCATTTAGAAAATAAAAATGAAAAGAAAAAAAATGTTCTGAGGGTGAAAACCACATTGTGGTGGTCTCATAACAAAAAATAGTAAAAATAAAAGACTTATCCAAAGGTGAAGACCTCTCCGAGGTGTCGAAGGATAGGGTACTTGATATCTTGTCAAGTCACTTCTAGGAGAGATCGCCAGTGTTGATAGAGCTAAAGCAACTTGTGAATATTGGAACTAAAGAGAATCCACATATAATCCATCTAGCACAATCACTATCAACAGAGGAGTTGGAATATTTTGCTAGATTATTTAAAAATATATATATCAACTTCGCTTGGAGCTACTCAAATGTGCTAGGATTGGATCCAGATCTCATAGTGCACCATCTCTCAATTGCACCTGGAGTTAAACCAGTGAAATAGAAACTCATAAAAATTCACCCTCATGTTTCTCTACTAATAAAAGTCAAGTTGGAAAAATTTCCCAAACATGGATTCATAAAACAATTGACTATGTAGAATGGATCTCGAATATTGTGTCTGTATCAAAAATAGATAAGACTATCTGAGTATGCATAGATTTTAGAGATCTTAACAAGGCATGTCCCAAAGATGAATTCCCTTTGCCCAATATCGACATTATTGTTGATATGATAGTCAAATATTAAATGTACTCATTAATGAATGGCTTCTCAGGGTACAACCAGATCCTAATCACCCTTGAGGATCAAGAGAAAATAAAATTCATATGTGCCTAGGGTACCATCTTTTGGAACGTCATGTTGTTTGGTTTCAAAAATGCGAGCGCTACATACCAAAGAGTTGTAACAACCATCTTCCATGACATGATACACAAGAATATTGAAGGCTATGTGGATGATACAATAGTGAAAATTATGAAGAGATCCACACATCTACAAGAATTGGGAAAGATTCTAGACAGAATGGAACAATTCACACTAAGGTTGAACCCAAAGAAATGTGCATTTGGTGTGACATATGGTAAACTTTTGGGATACATTATTTCAGCAAATGGGATTGAGGTGGATCTGGAAAAGGTACAAGAAATCATGGAGATGCAACCACCAAAGAACATCAACCAAATAAGAACACTCCAAGGGAGGATTCAATTGATCAAAAGATTCATCTCATAGCTGTCCAACAAGGCGCAACCATTCACAAAGAACTTACGCAAAGTAGGGATGTATCAGTGGTATGAAGCATGTGATAATAACTTTAACCAAATAAAAGAATATTTGATAAATCCACTAGTCCTAATATCTCCTATACAAGGTAAGCCATTAATTCTACACATCTTGGCTACTACAACATCACTAGGGGCACTTCTTGCACAATATGATGAGAATAAAAAGGAATGATCTATTTAATACATTAGTAAAACTTTGGTATCATATGAGATGAACTACTCAATGATTGAGAAGGATTTTTGGGAAGTTGTGTTTCAATCACAAAAATTGAGGCATTATATATTGGCACACTTTGTAAAACTAATCACAAAGATTGACTCACTGAAATATCTTCTAAGCAAAGCTACCTTGAATGATAGGTTAACTAAATGGGTTATAATCCTCAATGAGTTTTACATTGAGTATGTTGAATGAAAGGCTATCAAAGGAAAAGTCATTGTAGATCAATTTGTTGAAACTCCACTGCAAGATGATCAACCTATCAACACTGAGTTTCCTGATGGATCCATTATGGACATCACTCAGATCCTGTAAGATGTTCTTTGACAACTATTTCACTTAGCAAGGTTTAGGAGAAGGTGTGTTATTTATCACCCCTTAGAGCTACTCTATTCCTAAGGCATACCAGATCTGGTTCCCTTATACAAACAACATTTTTGAATATGAATCCTTAGTGAATGAAATAAAATTGGCTATTGAATGGATTATTTCCAAGTTGCATATTCATGGTGACTCTCAACTCGTAATCAACCAAATCAACGATGTTTATCAAATAAGGGATGATAAACTCGTAGCTTACAAAAGAATGGTTGACGAGTTTAAAAAGAACTTCACTTTCATCACATTCTATTTAATTATGAGGTTAGAAAATGGAGTTTTTGATGCAATGGCTACACTGGCTTCCTCACAACAACAATAACAACAACAACAAGACTTCTGTTATGAGTTCCTAGTGGAAGAGCTTCATTCTAGCATAAAAATCCCCTGACTCTTGGATGATCTATTCTATCATAGGACAAGAATCATCCCTCTACCAAAATTTTTACACTTACCTACACCATCAAGTCATTCCTAATGAGCTAACCCTTAATGAAAAATGATACTTGATTCACATTGCCTCGCAATATGTTCTCATAGAAAATGACTTGTATAGGCAAGGACTAGATGGTACTTTTCTTAGGTGTCTAGAAAAGGAACAGTCTGAACAAGCATTATCTAAGGTCCACAAAGGAATTTTTGGTTCTAATTCTAATGGTCTGACTCTGTCTCAAACATTATTGAGAGCTGGCTACTATTGGCCAAACATGGAGAAAGAAGCAATAAGGTACTCCAAATCTTGTAAGAAATGTCATTTGCATCACAATCTTACACATGCTCTAGCTAGGGAGCTTATTCCTTTCATCACACATTAGCCTTTTCAGCAATAGGAATTTGACCTCATCGGGGAGATATATTTGTCCTCTTCAAATGCACATAAATTTGTAATAACAGCCACAAAATACATCAGTAAGTGGGTTGAAGCAGTCACACTCATAAAATCAATAGGAAAATATATGGCCTTGTTCATTTTGAACTACATAATATGTAGATATGGTATCTCTTCATCCATTATAATTGATAATGGAGGGTAATTTAAGAACAACAATATAGCCTAACTCTGTGATAAGTTCAAAATCAAACAACATTGTTCTTCTATCTATTATCTACAAGAAAATGGGTAGGATGAGGCCTTAAATAATATTTTTTGAAGATATTACATCATATTATGAATAAGTCAAGAAAGAATTGGCATATGTAGCTCAATCTTGCATTATGGACATATAGAACAAGTATTAGAACACCTACTGGAGCAACACCTTTTTCTCTAGTATATGGAACAGAAGAGGTCCTGCCCATAGATGTAGAGATCTCATCTCTAGGGGTTTCTTTACATAGACTGATAATAGATGAAGACCAAAAAATATCACAAATTAAAGAGTTAGAATTGTTGGATGATCATCAGCAAGTGGCATTCAATCATCTCATATCATATCAGAAGAGAATGTCAATAGGATACAGTAAAAAGGTGAGAGAAAATCCCTGCAATCAATCACATCAATAACAAAAGGGGAAGTTTGAACCCAACTGGTTGGGTCCCTACATCCTTACTGTAGCATTTGGCTCTAGAGCCTATCAACTTTCTACACTAGAAGGAGAACAACTCTAAGAGCCCATCAACACTCTTCATCTGAAGAAATTCTACACATCAAAATTCTGAGTATCCATCAGCGTGTACATATCTATATATTCTCCTAAAAAAGATAGAAGAGCTGAAAAATATCCTAAAGAAAGGCTAAAAATTGGAAAACATATTGAAAAAATGATTATCTTGGTGAAAACCTACTAATAGGCACCTTGATAATATAAAAAAAAAAAATACAAAAAACAAAGGAAAAAGGAGAAAAATACAAAAAAAAAATGAAAAAGAAACAAAAAAAAAGTGCCTTGGTGAAAACCTGGTAAATAGGCGCCTTCGTAGAAAAAATAGAATCTATGCCAAGTAGTTTAAAACCTAGTAAATTGTTGCCTTTTATACTCAAGTATTCCATCTATCAACGCAATTCTTGGCATCCTTCACACTTTACTACCATTTTCTTTAGTTCGTACATAGCTTTCAGTCACTTTCATGACACATTGGTTCTTCTGAAGACTCTTATGGCTTGAAACCGATCAGAGTCATAGTCTAGGGGAAATTGAATCAGCTTTGTCCCAGCATTCTAAGTCACATTATCTTTTCAGCATAATGCCATCATGGATTGGAGTCTATTTTCATCTCAGTCCTAGGGTATTTCTTGTTACTAGGGTAAAGCACTCCAATTTGATCGATCTAATGAACCAAACTAGAGTCAGTTTCTTAGTCCTTCCTGACAAATAATTTTCCACTGACACAATGATATTTTTCAACAGCCTAATCAACAATGTTTCTTAACACTACCTATTTGGACACATCTATGTTTCTCACCATACATTGGATAACAAAACATGAACCATCATATTGTCTTAATAACACTCAAGCACACAACTATGTTTCTCAACACTATGCACTCACAAGAATGATGATATTTCTCAACACCCTATACAGAAAAACATATAATACTCACAAAATTTCTAAAGGTATGTTGAAATTTTTCTTGAATGTTGTCTTTTATCAATGCTTTTTGCTCATTTTTCTTTGATTGCTACTTGTTGGTGTGGTCTTGATGATTTTGCAACGTCAAATTAAACTGGGTGTCTGTAATAAGACCTTCTGCATTAAGGTGAAAAATCCTCACATAAATAGACTTTGTTTACTTGCACGCTAAGGTGAGGTCAGACCTAGTTCATTGGCTATTATTAATCCATCTATTTACGCAAGATCACACTCATGGTTATCTCGGCTTTGTATGACTCAATACTGGTGTAGCCTTACAATATCAAATTGGAAATAATGTTCAGGTAATCTTGGCTTTAATACCTAGATTCTTACATTGGTTTCCCACATTTTATCCAATTAAATTCATACTCATCCTTATGGTCACAGTGGCACTGGTAAGGGTTGTATCGACTCTGATGTCCCAAATGCTCAGTGATGAAATTAGAAAACAAAAATCCAATGACTAAGTCCTAGGTTGCAATCATCTTAGCTCTTGCATTGTGGTTCAGTATCATGTTAACATTGAAACATTCTCTCTCCAGTGAAAAGTAAGGCTTAATTATATATAAATATTGAATCCTTTTTTAGGATCAAAATCAAAATCTAAGATCATTTTATTTGTCAAAATCACAATTTGACCTTTTTTATCAAGCGCAGTTGCGCGCTTACGCAATCAATCTTTTGAACTTCAAACAAATGGGAATTTATCCTCAAAATAATCAATGTGCCAAAATTTGGTCAAGCCTTACCAAAACTTTGTTCAAACTTGGTCAACAAGACCTTAAACAAGTGGAGAATGTGTCCTAAACACTTACAACCTCATCAAATTATATCAGTCTCTTCCTACATCATTTTATCAATCAAATTACTTTTGGTCACTAGGGCACCTATCCTTATTTATATTTAACTCTCTAGGGGGCATGATCATGACATCAACAATTTTGTCATCACATCATCAAACATTGATAAATTTGGGAATCTTTAATCAAGCAATTGAACCATCAAATCAAACAAGACCTCATTGCTAGGGGTATCTCATCTTCATCGCACCATATCAAGTTGAGATTCTTTGTCATCAGAAAAATCTCTAGGGGCATATCAACTTCATCGCTTCACATCAAACTGATATTTTCCTCATTCAAATTGGCTTCATCGCATCAAATCAAGTCAATTTTTCTAATTTATCTCTTAATGGTAATCACTTTCATCGCATTATATCAACCCAGTTATTCATTCAAACCAATCCAAAGGTTTAAGAGTCTTTATGGAATTGATCAATTTCATCTCATCAAATCAAATTGGTTATTTGTCATTTTCAATCATCCTAGATCGATCAATCGGGTGTTCAGTTTCATTGATTCACATCAAACTGACCATTCTAATCTATCTTATTTGGTTCTAGTCTAATCAAGTTCGAAATCGATATCTTTGAATCAATCTACTCGAGAGAAGTTTCATCACTTCACACCAAACTATTCTTTGCTCAACATCAATGATTCTTTGAATCAATGTACTGATTTCACATCAATTCAAAGAGGTTCAAATGTAATCACTCAAAAAAGGTTAACAAAACCCTAAGCCCCTAAGCTCTATTGTTCATCAAGAAACCCCTAATCTTGATTGAATCCCCTAAGTCCTAATTCAAGTCAATTCAAAAAATGTTGTCTGAACTAACCTAAACCCTAGGTCTCATTTCAATCATCACACTTGATTCTACTTATCACAAAAAAAGGAATTATGTCATCATAATTGAAGAATTGAGATAAATGCATTAAACCTTCAAAAAATGCATTTATTGATTCATCGATCAGTTAACTGAATATGATTTTGGAAATAAATCTTTTCAATTTAGTTAACCAAGTCTTATCTCTTTCTCATTTTGGAAACAACTCAATTAACTGGAAGGTTAGTTTAGTTAACTCATATTTCTATTTGGAATTTTCCCAAATGACTGATCAATCAATTCAGTTAAATGATTCTCTCCACCAATCGAATCAGTTGTACATGGATTGTGCTAGTTTGGAATAAATCTCATCTGCTCTTCATTGATCGATCTTGTCCATCCATTCTCGAGAGGATTTTTGGATAATTAGGCCTTCACTTTGAAGAAAGGAGGTAATTGCAAAGTAGAGACATGTTGTCTAATTTGTGATAGATTGTTAATTTCTTATCATATTCATAGTTCATTTGGTTTACTTGCATTTGCATAATCTACGAATCTTACTTTCAATTTCTTAATCACAGATTAATCTTAGTTTAATTTGGGTGAACTTGCATATCATTTAGCTTAGATTTCAAATCCATCATTTAGATAGATTTTAAAGTCACTGGGTTTTGCAATGATCTGGGAGAAAATATACACTCTTGTTTACTAGAAGGAAATGAGTCACCTTGATTGATTTGTGCTTCATTAGTCTAGTTTTTTAATCAATCAAACAATGATTCATTGAAGTGTTTGTATTTTATAGTTAAGTCACATTTTTACACACACAAATAGCATGCCTCAACAACTGTAACTACCGTCATGATGATACTTCCACATGAAAAAAAATACAAGCCATCCCTTGTGGCATTTTCAAGATTTGGTTTGGGGGATTTCTTTCTATAGTAAAAGGGGAGTTCAGTTAGATCTAGAATTTATGTTCTAGGAGAATTTTTGTTCACTATATAGAAGAACACTTAGAAATAGTTGCAATTTCATTTTTCCAAACCCTAGCATTGTAATTTTCACTTGATCAATAGAAGAGATACATTGGACTATGCTTGGTTTACTTTTTTTGTGTGTTTTCCTCTATTTTGTGAAAGATTTCAATGCTCTATATCAATACATAATGGTTGTGCCTATTATTTGTTATTTTAGGCTCTTATAATTTGTCTCAGACTTGCAAACCATTGGATCATGTATGGTTATTATTTCAATGTTTGTAATCTGGGGTTATACCATGTCATTCTTTCAACAAAACTCTTTTATAGTGGTTATTTTGGTGGGACAATAAGGGCATTTCCCTGCAATCCTTAATGGGTGCTTCTCGCAAGAAGATATGAATGTTTTGACCTATGTCCAGGATCTTTCCATCATGTTCTCTTTCCAACATTGAAGATTTTTTTGTGTTCTATGCCCATTTATGGGGTCTTACATTCTTACTATTTCTAACTGGAACTCAAAGGGTTTCAAAATATCTGGTGCATCGCCTCATTTTTTTTAATCTTCATCCCCCTTTTCTAGACCCACCAAGAGAAGAGTCATCTTTTATAAAACCTTAAAAGTTTCTTTGCAGGGCACACTTTTTCCCCACTCCTATAAATCTTTTAGACTTCCCTACCTCAGGCGGGAGCATGATTGGGGATCATCAATTTTATTGCACGCCCGGTGGGATAGAGCTTTTATAGCTAGAGATTTGGTGCATTTGTCAGTGTTATCAACCTTCAAGAGGAAAATCTCAAGGCACTTGGCGACTATGTAACCTAAATTTTTGGGTGATTCTGATGGTATGAGTCAAGTTCCCTATTTTAAATTCCCTTTCTCCTTTTGAAATATCATTAGTCCCCCCTTCCCTATGAGGCCTACCCCAGTCTTACATAAGCTTAGCACTATTTCTCATTTATATGTTCTCATGTCGATACAGATTTTGTTATAGTTGAACTATTGGGACACCTGAGTTCTTTATGGATCTATTGAATCCTTTTCTTGTATTCAGTGCCTGATTATGTGATCAAGGAATCTATGTGATACTCTATGTTTGAGATGCAGATTTACATTTAGGACTTAGATTTGATGATTCAGTATATATTGGATTAGTATGTGGATGTTAGATAATATCATTTTACAGATTTGTTAAGAGTTATGTGTATGCATATGGATTAGATGCAGCTATTCTTTAAGGTTCAATAAATATTTAATGCAAGTGTGAGTGAATGTATGTTCAAATTACATTATGTATTTTTATGTGTTGATTTATTGGACCTACTGATGTGTGCAATGAGTGTGCAGGAAAAAAACTTGACCATGGTACTAATCGGGGATTTAGAAATGGACCTCTGTGAAAACTGTGATGCTAAGGCCCTGTCTATATAAAGAGACATGGACCTCGTTGTATTGTATTTTTATTCGTAAAAGTGTGGTGTATGATTGTAATTTAATTAATTAAGTAAATGTGTAATAAGAAATGTTCATGTGAAATTGTTGTGTCACTTGACACATGTGCACTCTATGTGTTGGCATGGCTAGTGAATATGACTAGCATAGGCTTAACTTTACCCAAGAGTTACCTAGTATAGTCCCAATACTTACCCTAAGGTTTAGGAAGATAAGATTGAGATGAGATTGAGTCAAGGAAGATATGGATGAGTCAAGAGAGATT
>MU225567.1:1339444-1355588 GCA_018584345.1 Thuja plicata
ATTCCCAAGTCTCTTCTAAAGGACTTGGATACAAAAAGAAAAGTAAAAGTTATGTGGATTCCCAAGTCTCTCTTAAAAGGCTTGAACAAAAAGGAAAAATCAGAGTTGGCATCCAAGCTTCCAAAGTTTTCCACTTCATCTCCATCTAAACATCTCCCATCTTCTAACTCCATCTTGGGTCCTCGTGTACCAAGTTCCATATCCACTCATCCATCAACATCTCAAGCTATTCCATCCACTTTTCCTCCATTCATCCACTACCCTTCAAAGGGTGTGTCAATGTTGATCTTATCCCCATACCCTATCTAATATCCTGCACCTACTTCTTACCCATCCATCTCATATCCTTCCATCCCTCTTATCCAATCCATCGCATAAACCCTTGGCTACCATCTTCCTTATCCTCCATATCATCTTCTCTACCATCACCCTATCAACATCTTTGAGCATACTTTCAGCAGCCTTGGTCTATCATAAAATATACTTCAAAGGAGCACTATCCAAAGAGAAAGAAGCTTAAGTTCCTCCATAAAATCAAAAAGATGAAAAAAAAAAAAAAAAGTGCCTTGGTGAAAACCTGGTAAACAGGCACCTTGGTAGTAAAAGTAAAGATAAATCAATCTTTCCTATGGTGAAAACCACTTCTTGTGGTGCCTTAGATAAGTACCATGATGAAAACCTAGCAAACAGGCATCATGCATAATTCCTCCTACTTGCACTCTTCACTTGGGGGCAAGTTCCTTCCATGTCATCTTCTCCCATCATATCTTACATCCAGCTAGCTCGTGAACATCCATGTTCCATCTGCTGATCTTGACAAGGTTGAGCCTATCCATGAGCATCATGTATCTTGACATTCACGATCCCTTCCATCAGCCTATTTACTTTCTCTCATGCATGCTACCCTATTTTGATCTTGCTTATCCCAAGCCTATCCTTCCTATCTCTGTGCATTCCTATCATAATCCAAAAGATGCACTTATACCACCATCAACCTTTATCCTGATCATAGCTATATCCTATCCTATGAAATTGACCCCTTGGTCTTGATCAAAATTGAAAAACAAGTTCTTAGAAGTCTCTTGACATGTCCACTATTTTGGACCACTTACTTTTCATGACATCAGGTCATTACCCTAAAGGCTATACAACATCGCTCCATGAGCCTACATTGCTATATTATTTTTTCCCTAGCTTGGGTAATCTATAAGAGACTGTCCTTGAGGGTCACATTCACCCTCTTCATCCATCATTGGTTATTCATCTCATTCACTATCTTTCTAATCCATCTGCAATGTCCTACACCTTGCTAGACATTGGGGCAAACCATTCTGATCTTGCTTGAGATTGAGTAATCTCTAAAAATCTAAAAATTGCAAAATCTCTAAAAATTCTAAAAATCTGAAAAGTCCTAAAAAAATGATCATCTTAGTGAAAACCTAGCGATAGGCGCTTTGATGTATCTCCAAAAAAATCATATATTCCAAAAATACAAAAAAAATCAAAAATTGAAAAATACAAAAAAAGTGTCATTGATGAAAACCTGGCAAACAGGCGTCATGGTAGAAAAAAAAGAATTTATGCCAAGAAGGTGAAAACCTGGCAAACAGGCACCTCTTGTTCCACATTGCTATATCTATCGCAGCACCACTTGGCTTTATGCATTTGCTTTGCTGCTTTGCCGCTTTCCTACTTGCATTTGCTTTTTCGCATGCTTTCATTACCCGTCAAGACACCAACTTACATGGATTGAAACTGGTCATACTCTCAGGGAAACCCTCTTGGTCTAGGGGGCACTATCCTATCACCTTTTGGGATCTACTTTGCGACAGTCACCAGTGGTTCTCACTCTGTCTGCCTACTGTCGCTTAGCTTATATTGAGTTTTCTCTTCTTGAGAATCTCCCTAACATCACCCACCAGTGGTTTTCACTGCGTCTACCTACTGTCGCTTAGCTTATACTGAGTTCTCTCTTCTTGAGAACCTCCCTAACATCAGTGACCAGTGGTTCTCACTGTGTCTGCCTACTGATGTCTAGCTAGTCTTATGATCTCTTCACTTGAGCATCTCTCTTGTGTCAGTCACCAGTGGTTCTCACTGCATCTATCTACTGTCACCGTACTATTAAGATTGCTCACATCTGTAATAGTTGGAGTTATACTCAAAAGCTCTATCTATCGATACTCAGTCTTGACAATTCTTTGCTTTAGCTTGTCCATAGCTTTCGGTCACTTTCATGACGCTCTGGTTCCTTTGTGAACCCTACTGACTTGACATTGATTCCACACCATACACCTGGGAGCAACCAAATCTAGTTTGTCCTCACAACATACATCAAGTCAGTCATCGTTACTTGGGGGCATGGGTCCCCAATTTGATCACATCTTTGGTTTACACCGAGTTAGTAATCTTGTCACTTCTGCAGGACAACACTCTACTGACACAAACTGGTGTTTTTCAACACCACCATAAAAAATATTTTTTAACAGTATCTTTGGACACATCTGTGTTTTTCAACACACATTGGATATCTCAAATTTAAACATCTCTCGATAATAATCAAACACAATGCACTCACAAGCACAATGGTGTTTTTCAACACCTCTACACATACATATTCAAAAACTTTGAAACTGGCTGAGCTATGCTTGAATCTTTCTTTGTATGATGTCTGTTCTTATGGATTGTATTGATATTTTCTTTGTCTACTACTTGTTGGTGTAGTCCCAATGATCTGGTAACATCAAATAAATAGTGTGTATGTGATAAGAGCTCCCACACTAAGGTGGAACAGCCTCAGTTCCCTTGATCTTGTTTATGCCATGGTGAGGTCGGTACTATCTCCTTGCCTATTATTGCTTTGTTTGTTATTGATCTGTTTGTTTACGCATGATCACACTCATGGTTATCTTGGCTTTGAATGCCTCGATACTGGTGTACTCTTGCAACATTAACTGGAAACAATGTTCAGGTCATCTTGGCTTTTGTGCCCTGGTGCTTATGTTCATTTCCTACATTTTATCCGATAAAAGGTCATATTCATATTCTTATGGTTGCATTGTGGCACCAGTAAGGGTTATATTGACTTTGATGTTCCAAAAAATTTGTAATGATGATGATTATACGATGGGTCTCACAACCATGTCCTAGGTATTGCATCTAGCATAGGATTGTGTTGTCATTCTAAACTTGCATTGTGGCAGCGATTTGGTGTTCTCTTCATTGCATTCCCATGGGTTCATACATTGGGGAGTTCTTCTTCACGGTCTTGGTTTCACCACTACTACACATGTGTTCGATCCTCACTCTCTATCTTTAGCTATATGCTCAATCCATTTTTCAGGATCAAAATCAAAATCTGACACTTCTATATAGCTCAAAATTGCATTTTAAAATTTTTGGGACCGACGCGATCGGATGCTTGTGCAGTCAACTTTCTAACGTCACTTTCTTGTCAGAATCATATCTTATCATCATTTTCTCAAATCTTTGACTTTTTTCCTCAAAAGTCAGCTCTGGTTAACTCTAGTCAAACTTGGTTAACCAGACCTCAAGATCACTCGAAATTGATTCTGAATCTTTCAGAGTCTTCCGTAATCTATTCGCAAAGTTCTTCTTGATCTATCTATCTGTGATTTTTCACTCTCCATCACCATTATGATGTGTCATCTTTCCACTTCGCTCCCAAGGGGGCAGGATGATTACATCATTAAATCTATTCCAATCAATCTGATCTAATTTTTAAAAGTCCTCATTGATCAGGGCATCTCGTCACTTGGGGCATGTTCAGTTTTTTGTACCTCACTGTCAAAACTGGATACTCCACAATCAATAGGGGCATCTATGTTCCCTACATCTCATCATCTTTTAAGTATCTGAGCAATCTAACTCAAATTCTTGAGGATCAAGCTTCATTCTGGAGATGATTCTTGAAATCTCAATCTATTAAGTATCTGAGCAATCTAACTCAGATTCTTGAGGATCAAGCTTTGTTCTGGAGATGATTCTTGAAAACTTGATCTAACCAGTGTCTGGGCAATCTAACCTAGATATTGGCGGACTAAGCTCCATTCTGGAGATAGTCCTAAAAACCTTTATTTACTATCTTTTGAGACAGGTATCGGGGCAATCTAACCCTAACTCTTGAAGGTTAAGCCTCATTCTGGGGATAGCCTTGTGAAAGATGTCAATCTAACCAGTGTCTTGGCAATCTAACCTAGATATTGGGGGACTAAGCTTCATTCTAGAGATAGTCCTAAAATCTCTATTGATTATCTTGTTGGACAGGTATCAAGGCAATCTAACCCTGACTCCTGAAGGTTGAGCCTCATTCTGGGGACAACCTTGTGAAAGATATCAATCTATTTAGGTATCAGGGAAATCTAACCCAGATCCCAGAGGATCAAGCTTCATTCTAGAGATGATTCTCGAAATCTCAATCTATTAAGTATCTGAACAATCTAACTCAGATTCTTGAGAATCAAGCTCCATTATGGAGATGATTCTCAAAAAATCATATATTGGGAATTGGGGCAATCTAACCCTAACTCCTGAAAATCAAGCTCTATTCTGGAGATGATTTTGAAACTCGATCTAACCAGTGTCTGGGCAATCTAACCTAGATATTGGGGGACTAAGCTTTGTTCTAGAGATAGTCCTAAAAATCTCTATTGACTATCTTTTGGGACAGGTATCAAGGCAATCTAACCTTGACTCCTGAAGGTTGAGCCTTGTTCTGGGGACAGTCTTGTGAAAGATATCAATCTGACCAGTGTCTGGGAAATCTAACCTAGATATTGGGGGACTAAGATTCATTATGGAGATAGTTCTAAAAACCTATGTTGACTATCTTTTTATGGACAGGTATCGGGGCAATCTAACCCTAACTCCTGAAGGTTGAGCCTCATTCTAGGGACAACCTTGTGAAAGATATCAAATCAATTAGGTATCAGGGCATTCTAACCCAGATCCCTAAGGATCAAGCTTCATTCTAGAGATTATTCTTGAAATCTTCATCTATTAGGTATCAGGGCATTCTAACCCAGATTCCTGAGGATCAAGCTTCATTCTGAAGATGACCCTAGAAAACTCTATTTGACCGGCATCTCGACAACCTAACCTAGACTTCAGAGAGTCAAGCTCTATCTTGGAGATGGCTCTGAATCAATCAATCTTTGCATCACCAATGATCAAGGCTTCACTATCTATAGAATGGAAGGGGTCAGTTAAGGCTTACAATTTTCATCACTTCTGATGATCTACCCTGTTAGGAGTATTATGTAGATACTGGTTAAAGTCTACTTTGTTAAGAGCTTTAGCAATACTGCTTAGTGTACACTCGGTTAAGATATTTACAAAGGATTGTAAAATCCACCTTTCTCAAGGATTTCTTCTATTTTCTACACTTGTTAGAATGTAGTCAAAAATATTTATTGACCTGAGTATATGAAATATAAAAAAATTTATTACAGATCCAATAAAGATTACATGTATATTTATCACCTATTGTGATTGATCAATACCTCTGTTCTACTTGGTAGCCTTGAATCTGGTTCTTGATAACCTATTTTATCTTTTGTTGTTCTTCTACATAAAACTCTCAGTCTGATCCATAGATGTGCTTCTCGGCTACAATCATCATCACACACATGTGTTCAGATAGATTGCATATCTATATATATAATGAGTTTGACCTAAATGAGTTTTCACGTATTACAATGATAACTCTATGATTTAAGGTTTACAACTTGACCTTGATCTCCTAGTTTGCATGTTTTCAATTAGTTAGACTGATTAAAACAATTATAATTACATTGCTTGTCCTTCAAGAAATGGATTTAAAGCTAATTTAAAAGATAAATATAAAATACAAGTGTTTTATTTGACGTGGAAGTCAGATCCACATTTCTCAAAATTCTAACTATCTCTCGGTATATTGGTGCTTGGGTTGCTCTGTAATCTACCAGGTTCCTCTGTTATCTATTTTTTTAAGTTGCACTGTAATCTTCTTGTCAGGTTCCTCTGTCAGATTCCTCTGTCAGGTTTTCTTTGTCGGGTTTACTGTGTCAGGTTCCTCTTGTAACATTTTTGGGTTGCACTGAACTATCTTTCAGTGTTGGTGTTACTAAAAATTTCAAAACTTGTTTTCATTTCATACTAATGGAAAAATATGTCTTCACTTATTTTGTTCAAAAACACCAAACTTATATTAGGGTTAGAGGGGTATTACAGGGGATGTCTCATCATACATCTGGCTCAGATCTACAAGTTGTCACTAGTCATGTTCACCTTTGAGCATGAAGATGAGCTCTATGAAGGGAAGGATAAGCTTACCTATGTGCTACAAGAAGGAGACATTCAAACATGGGTGATTTTATTTATTCTGAGTCCTTGGGAGGCATCTCGCTATACTGGGTGCCTATCAAGTTTTCTTTTTTGGCTAATTGTCTAGAAACATGTAAAATATCAAAAACTAGTTAGAAAGGGAATCTACTTTAACAAGATAATTAATGGATCTGTTTAACATCATTGTAATATAAATCCTTGTACATAGTAGATTGGGATTTTCCTATTTTCCAAGAATTTTTTTTGCACATGTTGCATTCTCCCTAAGGGAATGTAGGTTGAAGTGTCAAGTTTTCCTCTAAGTGCATGTTTGCACAAGTTTTTGTGGTTCTTACTCATGACTCTGCGCCTAATGGATAAGGCTCTAGTTTGTGTAACCAGAGATTCTAAGGTTCTTTCTCAGCAGGCTGAGATCCCATGTGAGTCACCAAAATTTTGATATGTCTGCCTCAGTCGTAATGGAACAAGCAAAATCTATGGCCCTGTAAAGATGGGATTGGTCTACCTGCCTATTTTCTTTTAAATGTTTCATCTTCTAAAGTGCACTCACTACAAAGAGAGATGTACTAGCATTGAATAATCCTTAAAGATAAATGAGAAGGAAAAATGCAAGAAAGCTCCTTGAGAGTGCCATGTGGCATCACAGTAGAGTTTCATAGACCTCTGAGCAGGTGTTTCCCCTTTCAAGTTACACCATGGTAACACATGTCCAGGAAAGGATTACATAACTTAATGGGATTTATCCTTATTGGAGATAATATTGATAGCATGTATCAATAGTGGTATTTGTCTCAGTGTATCTACTTGAGTAGCATCTATTTTTGTGTCTTGTTCCTCGATTTGGTCTAGGGCAATAGTGACATCTTCATCTTTTTTTACCTCATCTGCATGATCTTCTCCGATAATGTCAATGATAGTATTATCGGGGAATGTTTCATCTGTAGTGTCCATATCCTTGTTAGTTGTTGTGTTCAATGCTTCTTCATTAACATCCTCAACATCATTTATAATAATGTGCTTTGGGCTCAGTTTAGCCTGATCTTCTTTATTGTGTGGCTTATCGGTGAGTTTCAATACACGCTTGGGGCTTGTGCCCTTTTTGGGTACCTTGAGTATTTTTCTCCATTCATCCTCACTTTTTCTGTCAAGCTCAATTAGATGTCCCTGTAGCACTTTGTAGGCTCTTAATTTTTGTGAGAGCCTTTTGGAATGTAACTTCATCATTTCTTCAATCTCCTCCATCTTAGGTTTGGGTGGCATAATAGAAACTAGGGCTCTTTCCCTTATTTGTTTCTCTTTCTTTAGTGCATATGTTCACCTTGCTGAAATTTTGTCTAGAAGTTATTTAGGCATTTTACCTTCAAACTGTATTGGTACATATTTGAATATGCACATTGTTGTAATGATTGCCTCTTCTAACTTATTCTGATCCTCGGGATCCAGTGTTAGCCATTTCCTAATCTTAGGGTATGTTATTGATCTTGCCTTGATTATTGATGCACATACCTCATCAATTGTGATAGGGAACTTATTTTTAACTGGTTGTTCATCTTTTCCAGTGTTCTTTATGTCTTCCTTAGTTCTGATGAACTTTCTTCTTTTTTATGGTGCTTTTTTCCTGGTTTGAGGCTTTCTCTTGTAAGTCCTCACTTTTCCTTTCTTTACTGATGATGCACTTGTGTCTTTATTTGTTTGACTTCTAGTCCTTGATGCAGCAGTAGTCCTTGATTTCTTTATTGCTAGTGGTGGTGCATCAAACTTTGTAGATTCAGAGTCACTCACTTGTTGACCTTCTTCACCAACGAGTGACTGTCCCTTGGTGTCATCCTTTTGTTCAGACTCTTCATCATTTACCGACAACTTTTTCTTTAGTGTCTTTACCATTTTCTCTTTCTTTCTATAAATTTTCTTCACAACTAAGCATGTTTTTATTCTTTCCTTGGCTTCCTCATAGGTTCCAAACCTAGGTTGTGACTTGTCCACTGGTTCATTTATAAATGCTTTAATAGTATTGGTGGCTTGATCTATGTTGACTTCATATTCAAGTGGTAAAAACCATGTTGTCCTTGGTACAACTGGTTTGATAAAGGTTTTATTGGTGTCCACCATAAAAAATATATCAATCTTATACTTTTCTACTAGTTGTTCTGGTATCCTCATTCTTTTCTACATTCTTTCCTTAAATCTAGTAAATTATTCATCCATAACTGATACAAATTTTTCACCTAGTGACTTGATGAATTCACTGATTTGTATGGTCACTGGTTGGGTGGTATCCCAGTTGACATTACCTATAGATGGAAAAAAAATTTGGAAATAGAAAAATGTACACATTAAGAGTGATCTGAACTTACATGAATTGGACTTTGTAGACCTGATTGTCCCTATTTTTTCATCTAACTACTTCAGTAGAAGCTCAGACAGATCTAACTGTAGACATTTCTTCAAATTCTTGTAAGAAGTGTCAACTTCTCCACATGCTATGTTGTTTAACCTGCTGGGTTGGTATATCTTGTAACCTAGTACACATTCACCGAACTTGAGTTCTAGATTGGTGATGGTGTTAACCTTCAATCCTATGTTATCCTATACTGCACCTGTCAGATTCTCAATCTCACGACGAGAAGGGTGTTTGAGAGCCTTGGCCTTGTTGGTTATAGGATAATTGGTAAGAGCATGTATCACATCTTTGGTGATCAGTTTTGGCTCATCTTTTGGTCGTGTACTATGCTCAGCACTACCCAAATCCACTCAGTTTTAAACTCCCTTAGGAATATTAGGGCACATGTCAGCCCTTTTACCTTGATGTGTTTGTGTTCCTCCTTGATGGTTTTGCATGTACAAATCTTCTTGTAAGCTTGATCAATCTTGAGATCTCCTATCTCAGTGATCTTTCAATGTATGTAGGCTCATACATCCTTAATCAATAAAACCCTAGGTGGAATGTCAGAGAATGCACTAGCATTGTCAGGTTGCAAAGAAACCTCTGGATATATTTTATAGGTTCTTCACAAGTGGATTTCTTGATTAGATTAACCTTCTTTTCTTTAGCATTCTTGATCTTGGTTGCACGGCAAGTGGTTGCCATGATTTCATGAATTCAGGGCATTTCCTGTAAAATAAAATAGTGAGCTCGGTGATTCTTGTTACGTACTTTAACCTTATGTAGTTTTTTTGTTCAGAATATGAATGTCGTGAATATGCTTGGAGTGCTTTGTAATCAGGTCACTATATTTTCGCTCTTCTCTTCTCTGCTCCTTTTCTTAATCACTTTTTGAATAATGAGCTCATCTGTCACCCTATTTATAGACGATGCCCTAAGTGGAGCAATTAATTCTCTACCCACTTGTGGGGTTTCAAAGACAAATTTTCTCAGGTTACACACAAACTTTTGGCTCGAGGTAAGTGATAACTTACTTGACCTTTCACAAGTTTATCGACGGTGCTCAGGAAGTGGCAAAGTCTTCAATGAATTTTAAATGATTATCAATGAGTCTCAGGTTACATTTATTAACTTGGTTTTCATATGTACACCGACAATTCTCAGTATGCTTTAACAACTTAGCTTTTGTATGTTAACCGAAGCTTTTCGGTATGCATTAACCGACAAGATTGAATTCACAAAATCATAACAATTAATACCATAGTGCATCTTTAATCATGTTGATTTGGAATTTTAACTATGTATAATGGAACTGATGCAAAGTATAACTTAGTATAGTTCAATTCCATACTTACTTGTTCATCTTAGGTGGGGGTGGTGATGTCACCAGATCCATTGGATAAGGTGTCACCATTTGCATTGCTTGGTCTAGCATCATCAGTGTTTGTATCTTTCCTCTACATTTTGTTTCTCATCTTCCTGATGTCTTCAATGGTGTTTCCATTGGCAAAGGTGCTTGTCTCTGTCACTCGATCTCTTCAGTCCTTGCTTAGATGACCAACTTTATGACAGTGTAAACATGCCATTCTGGGGTTAGTCTAGCTCCTATACTTTCTCATCCATTTCCTCATATAGTTTATAGCTATGTGACCATATCTACCACATGTTGTGCAATTTTTCCATGTGTTGTAATCTCAAACATATGAGTTACCGACTCTTTTCAGTTGACAAGCAATTTATTGATCTTTAGGCTTCCATGCTTTCTTTTTCTTTTTACTGCATTCAAGATATGTGTTCCCATCCATTTTACAAGTAGGACAGTATTTCTCCATGTAGGTTTCCTTCTTTGGTTGTTTTACCTCAAATTTACATTCATATGCTTTATGTCCTTTCTTTTTACATTTGTAACAATTTCCTATGAATGAAGGTGTGGATTTAGGAATACCTTTTATTTTGCTCCTACAAACATTTTATGTGTGTCATGGTTTTCCACAGTGATTACATGACTGGTTTCTTGGTCTTAGATTTGTGTAGACATTCTTTGGATCAGTTTGGTATGGTGATTCTCCATTCTGGGTATATCGTAATCCGGTATTGTTGTTGACTCTTCTTTGTCCATCTAGAAAATCATCCATCCTTTTGGTTCTTTCTTCAGCTTTCTTGATCATGTCAGTGTGTTGTTGTTGAATTCTAACTTCATGCTTCAGTCTTTCATTCTCTTCTCTTAGCTCACCAATAGCTTCCAACTTTCCATTCAATTCTATGTTCATTCGGTTTGCTTCCTGACTCATAAGAATAATCTAATTGGCAATCTCATGATGATGTTTGGTAAGTCTTTGTATTTCTGACTCTTTCTCTTATAGATTTTTAGTAATCTTTCTTCTATCATCAATTTCTAGTGTTCTCTCTTGCTCAACTTGTCTAGCATTATTCATAACCTCAATCATTCTTACCATCTGTGTCTCTTGACCAATTTGTAGTGATTTTACTTCTCCAATCAGATGTTGATTGATTTCATTTAGGCTTGTAATGCTTCCTTCAGATGTATCTGATGTGTTTCTTCATGTAGATCCTAAAGACTCAAATAAATCAGGTATCTCTTCTTCATGATAGTCTATTTCATTACAAGGAGATGCCATAACCTTTCTTTCATCCAACAATTGTCTCATATTGACTCTAGCTTCTTTATATTTGTAAGGTAGAAAATGTTGTGTTGATGAAATGTGGATTCATTTAACATAAAATAACTTACATTTAAATATGTTATGGGGGTAAATAAGATTCTCTCCTCCTATCCTTAAATATGCAAATGAAAGATCCAAGTTGATTAACCCAAAAGGAAGGATCAATGCATAAATGAATCAATCATTTAGAAACAAGAATAAGGAAGGAAGATCTTAAGTACCCAGTTTGATTTGTTAATTTGAATGTATTTTATATTTAGATAGATTGATAACCTTAATTGAATTGAATAGTAGAAATGCACTAACCTTGAAATATTGTAGATCTAAAGAATGCTATTTTCTGAAGCCTGTGTTGACTTTCTGGAAAAAATATGAGACCAGATCTGGAATAGAAATGCAGAGACGGACAAAACCCAGAAATATTTTTCTATTCTGAGATAGTTTTGATTTGTACCCTCAAGTCAATGTCACCATTTGTCAAAATTTCTGATTGCGCCCTAGGTCACAATCAATCTAAAAAGTCTCAAATTGAAATTATGTTTTCGGATCCTGGAATTTTGCCGAAAAGGGTATCCAAATATCCATCCTGATCTATTGTTCCAAACCTATACCTGCAAGAAAAAGGTTTTTTTTTGGGGGGAGGGGTTTTCCTTGGTCAAACCCCAGTTTTGGAATTAACCTCAAATATATAATTGAAATTGCAGAAATAAACAAAATAAATGAAATAATTCACCTTGCTCATGCAAAATTCCTTGTGGAGGATTCAAATCCTTGAATCCACAAGTATGGATGCACCAAATGGATGTAGAATGTAGAATGGAGAATTTAGGATGTCTTCAATCAATTTCTTGTAGATATTCAACACCAATCTTGAATGGGTTCTTGAATTGGAAGAGGCTTGGAGGAATGTGGATGGACAAATCTTCAACAAGAGGGCTCCATGGAGCTTGAATCCTTCAATGGATCTCCTTGATGAAAATGGATTCTTTAGAAGTGCTTGAGAATAGATAAATACTTCAATAACTACTTTGGCTTCTTCACATTTGGAATTCACTCTTCAAGTCTTTGAAATTGCTTGCAATTATGCTTGATGATCCTAGTTCATGGTTAGAGAAAATGAGAGAGGAAAGCTTCCTTTTATATGAAATTAGGGCACAATCTTCTAGAGAGGTTGACATAGGAGAATTAAGTTCTAATTGGACCCATGCCCCTAGAAGAGGACCTATATTAAATATAATTTAGGATTTGTTGTCCCGAAGTCTGAAACAGCCGACCCGGAAGGGGGAATTAACTTTTTCCAAAGACCGGCATCCGAAAACCCTGAGATTCTAAAATTTGAACCCCGGGCCTAGAAAAGGTTGATTGCGAGCTAGGTCAAGGTCGAGGTCAACCTTGACCCAAAAAGGTTGACCTTGACCCTGAGGTCAAAGTTCCATCTTCTCAATCTAGGGTGCCATAAATAGGTTGGAAAAAGTTGAAATGGGGCAGAACAAGGGGATAAAGCCAGATCAAAGTCAAGAACCCATTCAAGGTGCTTGACATGAACCCAATCCACTTAATCGAAAGGCTAAACCAGTCTACCATGGAAGTGCTTCCATTTTCTGACTATACATTTAGCACCCACTTTAGCAAGAGTATGGACTCAATACAAACTCTTGGTAAAGGAGATCAAAGAGAATAGATAATCTTATTGGAATCAAAAAGGGAAAAAGGAATCTTCAAGCCCCTAATGGACTTAAGTCTTTATCAACCCAAAGATCATGATAAGAGAGACATCACCAGTTTAAAAGAAAGAGAGAGAAGGTATGGTTACCTTTCCCAATGAGAACTTATGTCCCGTTGTGAACAATACAAGGAAAAAGTGCAACTGGAAAGATAGAGTTGAACCGCCTAGTGAATGTGGCTACTCACTAGTCAACCCATCAGGGAGATCCATTCTTAAGGACACCTTCTGACCTTAAGGGATCAAAAAATTGTATATTTAAACTGGAGGGATCAAGAGATCCTAAAAGGGTAAAATGACCATGCTTTAAAGATTAGTCTTTAATCCATAAAGGGAAAAAGTTTTAAGTTTTGAAAATATTTTGAACGTGTGTGTGTGCAAAAAGGTGAGTAGAGCGTATGCCCCCATGTTAAAGTCATTGCTAACACTTTAACATGAGAAATGGCTTTGATGAAAACATAAACAACTCTACTAATTGTGTTTCCACTATGAGATGCCCCCAAATGAAGACAAATCAAGGGAAATATCACATAAACAAACAAAGAACACATAAGGGATCTACCTACTATGGGGTCAGTATGATTATAAGATAACATGTACATATAGATATGATATTATTGCAAATGAATTGACATCATTCCCCAAATAAAGTAGAACTACAATCAAAATGGAGGAAAGAAAACTCAAGAGTTATGAAGAAGAGTCTTTTCAGACCACAACATGGAGACCAAAAAGAATTAGTGCTACCATGTCGCAGATCCAAGCAGACTACACAAGGAAAAAATTTATGAACAATAGCACAAGTACAACATAGCATGCAAACAACATATAGAAGAATAGAGATACATATAGAGGAATTATACAATAGGTTTGATTCTGTTATCACCTTGCACCAACAAAGTAACAAGGGTCGTATAAAACAGTCTAACAAACATTTAGCAAACACATTATGGGAGAAGCACAGTACAACATGCAAACACAAAAATGGATACTATGAAGGATAAGCCAATCAGTCCCATTGCCTACTCTCCCCATCTTGGTTTATATCATTTAGGGAAGGTGGGCAACTCACAAGAGGGACTATATCCAATATAGTAGGAATAATAGTCAGTTCCAAACAAGGATCCTCTTGAGAATTGCGTTGCTTGATACTAGGTGTAATTGTCAATTGAGTTGAAAGCATATGAGGTAAGTCAGTATCAAGATCAATGGTCTCATATTCATCACTAAGATCAATAAGATCATCTAAAGTATCCTCCTCATCAAGATTAATTAAAATGGGATCTAAGATGCAAATAGGATCATCATACTCATTCATCTTAACATCATTATGAATATTAAATTCTTCCAACACATCAGGCATAGGTTGATCGAAAGAAGATAAAGAATTTTGAAGAAGAGAAGCACAATCCCTAACATTATCTCTATGCTTCTTACGGCATTCGTTAGCAGATTTATTACATTTTGATTTGTTTGACACATGTGGAGAACTAGGAGGAATATCCACTGATTCCTTCGCAGGTTTCGTAAGACGATTGGTAGGTTCACATTAGGCTAAGAAGAAACACTAGGAGATTGAGTAATAGAGTTAGCAGTAATAGATAAAGGAGGTATAGGAGTGGGAAAAATACCATGGTTAAGCTCTATCCGAGGCATGCTTATCTCGACAATCTTGCGATGTTTATAGGCTTGATATGAATGAAAAAGGTTGTCAGGGAGAGGAGGACATGAATTAGGTAATGAGGGCCAAAAGAAATCAAGAGTAGCACAATCTCTAGGCCTAGAAGGTTGATATAAACTATGATTAATCATTTTTACTTCTCCATTATGAATGAACTTAAGACATTTATGAATAGGAGAAGTGATAGCATGCATAGCAGTTATCCAAGGCAAACCAAATTTGACTTGAAATTGATCAGATGTAGGAACAATAATGAAGGTAGTATCTACAACCTTTCCACAGAGTTCAATAGGCAAGTTAATAGAACCAAGTGCAGGAAAGAGAAAACCATTACAAGTTTGGATCCATGCATCTGATGGATCATAACAATCACGTTGTAGGTTTTTCATAAAAATATTTTCCTCGGTAATAACATTAATTAAGATGTGGGATCAAAAAGACAAACACGCGTAGGTATCTTATCAATCCTAGCATAAATATAAAGGGGACCATCGGGTGCCTTAATAATCTCAGAGTCATCAAAGGTAATTGAAAGTTCCCAAGGTTGTTTATCATTAGTTTGTTTTTGAGGTTTAGATGGAACTTGAAGTTGAGGTGGAGGTGAAGGATCCAAAAAAATAGGTTGAGATGCAACAACGCTCTCCACATGATTAACAATGTGATTAAGATCATCCATCTTTGAATTGTAAACGATATCCACAGAAGATGGTTGAGCGATGGTATTAGTATCATTTGTGGGTAGAGGATTCGTGTAGATTTGAAGGTTTTGATTAGGAGGAGAGACATATTTGTTCCCATTACCATCAAAATTATCAATAGATGAGGCATTAGAATTGATTAAGCCTTGAACTTTATGCTTTAGAGAATAACATTTTTCAGTATCATGGCCATTCTGGCGATGGTATTGGAAAAAAGCTTTAGAATCAAAGGATTTTGATGCTATGGTAGTAGGAAGGAGAGTTCAAATAGGAGGCAAGGTAATCATATTAGCACTTAAAAACCTACTCATAATGGAATGTAAAGATTCAGAGAGACAGGATTAAATGTATAATTCATACGGAAGGCAGTGGATGCAAAAGTGGCATTGTGAGATGCAACAGCAACTTGATCAGCCACCGCATTTGTCTTTTTATTAATCTTGATGTAGTTATTAGGTTTCTAAAATTTATTAGGATTAGGAGCATTGTCACTATTATCAACTAGAACAGGAGCCATTGGAGTGTTGCTCTCAAATTGACTCACTTGTAATTGATAATGATGAAGTGTTGCACAAAGTTGTTGAAAAGAGGTAAATTCAGTAAGCAGAATCTTATCTCTAATATCCTTTT
>MU225567.1:1355638-1377013 GCA_018584345.1 Thuja plicata
GTTGAATATCAATATCAGGAATAGGATAAGAAATATGAGCATACAAATGCTTAAATCTACCAATGAAATCAGTCAATTTTTCCTTAATGTTTTGTTTACAATGCATTAAATTAGTTAAGGAAACTTGGCGACCAATGTTATTTTGAAATTGTTGAACGAAGGTATTAGCAAGTTTAGGAAAATAATCAATGGAATAAGGAGGTAAAGAACAATACCATTACAAATCCTTATCACGAAAGGTTCTAGTAAATAGTTTAGCTAAAATCCTATGGTCATGAGAATAATCACTAAAAAGGATTTGAAATGTGTTAACATGAGTAACAGGATCGCATTTACCATTGTAATTCTCTAGATGAGGCATATTGGCTTGTTGAGGAACAGTAGCACAAATAATGTCTAAGGATAATGGACTACCCATGTCACATGTAGGAATGCTAAACTTGGATTGAGTTAAGCATGCAAGTTGTTGTTGTAAAGATGACACAGTCTGAGCCAAACTAATAATTGTGGAATCATTAGAAGACATGGGTGGCATATAAATATTAGAAACACTAGGAAAAGTGTAGGAAGAAGCAGGAATAGAAGATACAACCGGTGGAACATTTGGAACTACAATTGGAAGGGGATTAGTATAGGTAAAAGTTACACTATGGTATGAAGGTTGTGAGGTAGGTAAAGATATAGGTGGAACACTCACAGGAATAGATGAAATTGGGAGAGATGTAGTCATCAAAGGAGGAGTGTAAGTAGGAATGCTAGGTAAAGGAACAGAAGAAGGTCCTTCACTAATGATAGGAGGAGTAAATCTTATATCTTGATCCTCTTGAGCTAAAGGTTTAACATTCGAATGCACAAGATGAGTGATACCACGCAATAAATTAACACCTTGATCACTATCATGAAGGAATTTCTTAAGATCCTCTATAACTTCAATGGAGTCTTGATTATGGTTTTCTTGAATAAGCCAATTTCCCATTTTATCAAGTTCAGTTGAAAGTTTTTGCACTTGTTCAAGAGGAACTCTTAAAGCATCTTCCTCATCATGGGATGAGTGAGAAGAGTTATGCTCCATAGAAGGATTGGAATCATGAGTATTCAAGTTGTCATCCAGGATCCTATGGAAAGGAGAGGAAGATTCGGGATCAAAGGAACCCATGAGTCTATGACTTCTTCTAACTGAGATACTATAAGTAGGACTAGTAGTGGTAAAGCTCATACACCAATGCAATGCAAATGAACTAACAAAGAGTTTGATTTTAATTTTTTTTAAAGGGAAATGAAAGAACATAAAAGAAAGCTAATCTAATATGCATGCAATATCTAACATAAAAGATGTAAATCTAACACCAAAAAGAAAGATTTGTCTATCACGGGTTCACCATAATGTAAGGTAGAAAATGTTGTGTTGATGAAATGTGGAATCATTTAACATAAAATACCTTACATTTAAATATGTTATGGGGGTAAATAAGATGATCTCCTTCTATCCTTAGATATGAAAATGAAATATCCAAGTTGATTAACCCAAAAGAAAGGATCAATGCATAAATGAATCAATCATTTGGAAACAAGAATAAGGAAGGAAGATCTTAAGTACCCGGTTTGATTTGTTAATTTGAATGTATTTTAGATTTAGATAGATTGATAACCTTAATTGAATTGAATAGAAGAAATGCACTAACCTTAAAATATTGCAGATCTGAAGAATGCTATTTTCTGAAGCCTGTGTTGAGTTTCTGGAAAATCTGAGACCAGATCTGGAATAGAAATGCAGATACGGACAAAACCCAGAAATATTTTTCTCTTCTAAGATAGTTTAGATTTGTACCCTCAAGTCAATGCCACCATTTTCCAGAATTTCCAATTGCACCTTAGGTCACAATCAACCTAAAAAGTCTAAGACTGAAATTCTATTTTCAGATCCCAGAAGTTTGTTGAAAAGGGTATCTGAATCTCTGTCTCGATATACTATTCTGGACCTATACCTAGAAGAAAAAGGGTTTGTTTGTTGGGGGAGGGGTTTGCCTTGGTCAAACCCCAATTTTGGAATTAACCTCATATATAATTGAAATTGCAGAAATAAACAAAGTAAATGAAACAATTCATCTTGCTCATGTAAAAGTCCTTGTGGAGGATTCGAATCCTTGAATCCACAAGTATGGATGTACCAAATGGATGTAGAATGTAGAATAGAGAATGTAGGATATCTTCAATCAATTACTTGTAGATCTTCAACAGAAATCTTGAATGATTTCTTGAATTGGAAGAGGCTTGGAGGAATGTGGATGGACAAATCTTCAACAAGAGGGCTCCATGGAGCTTGAATCCTTCAATGGTCACCAATGGATCTCCTTGATGAAAATGGATGCTTGAGAAGTGCTTGAGAATAGATGAATACTTCAATGGCTACTTTGGATTGCTTCAAATCTTGCTTCTTCACCTTTGGAATTCACTCTTCAAGTCTTTGAAAGTTCTTACAATTATGCTTGATGATCATAGTTCATGGTTAGAGAAAATGAGAGGAAAAAATCCTTTTATATGAAATTAGGGCACAATCTTATAGAGAGGCCGACATAGTAGCATTAAATTCTAATTGGACCCATACCCATAGAAGAGGACCTATATTAAACATAATTTAGGATTTTTTGTCCCAAAGTCTGGAACAGCCGACCCGGAAGCGAAAATTAACTTTTTCCAAAGACCGACATCCAGAAATCGTGAGATTCTAAAATTTGAACCCCAGGCTTGGAAAAGATCAATTGTGACCTAGGTCAAGGTCAAAGTCAACCTTGACCCAAAAAGGTTGACCTTGAGATGTGAGGCCTACCCCAGTCTGACATAAGCTTAGCATTATTTCTCATTTATGTGTTCTCCTGTCGATTCAGATTTTGTTATAGTTGGACTATTTGGACACATGTATTACTTTATGGATCTGTTGAATCCTTTGCTTGAATTCAACACCTAATTATGTAATCAGGGAATCTATGTGATACTCTATGTAGGTGATACAGATTTCCCTATAGGACTTAGTTTTGATGATTTTGTATATTGGATTAGTATGTGAATTTTAGATGTAATCAAAATGCAAATTTATTAAGATTTATGTTTAAGCATATGGATTAGATGCAGATATTAATAAATCATTGATGCAAATGTGAGTGAATGTGTGTTCTACTTACATTATGTACTCTTCTTTGTTTATGTGTTGATTTATTGGACCTACTGATGTGTGCAATGAGTGTGCAGGAAAAGTTGACCATGGTACTAATCGGGGATTCAGAAATGGACGTATGTGAAAACTGTGATGCTAAGGTCATGTCAATAAAAAGAGACATGGACCTCATTGTATTGTATTTTTATTCATAAAAGTGTGTTGTAGGATTGTATTTTTATTATTGAGTAAATGTGTAATAATTCATGCTTATGTGAAATTATTGTGTCACTTGACACATGTGCACCTTGTGTGTTGGCATGGCTAGTGAATGTGACTAGCATAGGCTTAACTTTACCCAGGAGTTACCTAGTATAGTCCCTATGATTACCCTAAGGTTTAGGAAGAAATGATTGAGATGAGCTTGAGTCAAGGAAGATATGGATGAGTCAAGAGAGATTAGATTGAGTCTTTTAGGTTGGATTTTTGAGATTTAACCTTGGATAGAGTTTAGAAGGGTAATTTGGACTCCCATGGAGTAACTTGGGTCAAAATTAACTACCCCACTTGGTACCTTAGGGGTTAGGGGTCATTTTCAGCCCATTAAGAGTCTTGAAACTCATTTATGACTCCCCTAAAGTCACCATTTTGAAAAGTGGCGAATATGGAGAGTTGGAAGACTTTGGTTAAGCCATCCCTTCTTTCCTTACAAGCATTTAACTCCATTTAAGGAGAAGGCAAGTGGGGGGAGTAGATGGATTAGGGTCTCCCCTCCATTTATGACTATTGATATTTTAGGAAGAATGCCTATATAAGGAAGGGCTTAGAGGGAGTTTTGGGTACACACCTACTCTCTACCTTTAGAGACAAATTCTTTTGTAGGAGTAAGTTTTGGAGAGAAGGAGAAGGATTGGAAGGGAAAGCTCTTCACAATCAATTTTGTAATTTCCATAGCTTGGATTTGAGGTTAGTTTCCTTAGAGTGAAGATGACTTTATGTTTTTAAGCATGTATATGTCTTGAGCTCCATTAATGAAGTCATGTATGTGTTTTATGGACTACTCCATGTATGTTTTATTGAGTTCATGTTATTGTTTTCAACTTCGTGGGTTTTCATGGAGTTTTTGTGATTAAGTTTTGTATGAAGTTTTGGTTTACTCAATGTATGTTTTATTGAGTTCTTGTTTATGTTGTATTTTATTTGTGCTCATACTTGTTTTGGGAGTCTTCAAGGCACACTCATCCTTCCGAGGACAGAGTACCTTAGAAGGGTGATAGGTTGAGACACCAGAAGTGTAGTCTCCAAGTTTGGAGGGATGAACATGGGTATATGGGTGCCCATGATGCCAAGCATGCCTAAGGGCATTTGGGGGTGATAAGGAGAAGTTATATGGCTAAAGGCCATGGCTTGAACCTTGTGAAGGTTGGTTGTTTAAATTCATGTGTGACTTAATTACAATTTATTATTCTTTGGCTTCTCCTCCTGGGCTAGTACACTATCACCCCACTTTTGGAGAAGGTTTCTTGGAGACCTTCTTCTTGTTAAACCTTGGAAGGGAATTTCTTGATGAGCTATTGTTGGTTTCAAAATTGTGAATACTTGTTTTTATGTATGTCTCTCATTCATTTCTAGTTCCCCTAGCTCGGGGATGGCCTTGCAAAGTCCTAGGTTGGGAGGTAAGCCTCCATGGTCAACCGAAGATTTCTATGCAGGTTCAGCTTGAAGCTTTTGGAAGGCTTGTATTGGTGTTCATATGGGAAACCACATCTGGTGGTCTTGTGATCCATCCTTATCAATGAGCTTGTTTTTAAGCCAAAAATGTTTATTATGAAGTCTTGTAAAGTTGTTTTGAGTAAGAGGGTTTTGTGTAAAAGTATTCTTATTTTTGTAAGTTGTAAATCAACTATGTTATAGAGAGGTATTTATGTGAATACAAAAGAGAGAGATTTTTATCTGTGTTGTTTAGATAATATTGATGGTTAAATTATTTTTCTGATAGAATAAATTTGATTAGACCTAGTTCAAAGAAAAGTATGTATTTAATAGATTAAGGTTCAAATAAGCCTTATTCCTAATTTATGTTTGTGTTATTTCAATTTAAAGATAGTTTTATGCCATTAAATGAGGAGGCAAAGTTATTTACATTAAGGGTGAAATTGTAACTATCTTCTTTTAAAAAGTCATAAAATACTTGGATTAAGAAAGTTATTATGATAGGTTTTCAATCTATTTAAAATGTAATGTTGCAAAAAGGGTTTTAAAAAAGTGTGACTTCAACTCCTTTAGTTAATTTAACTTGTTTTAAAGTATTATATGTTCTTTAGTTTATGGTTAGATTCCTATAATTTTTAGGGCATGACACTTGGTATTAGATCTCTAGGTTCCCCTCTAGGGCCTTTAGTTCACTATGCTTAGTTTATATATGTAGGTAATAGTAACCAGTTTCAGGACATTAACTCTTATGTCTGTGTGTGAGGCTTTCTGGTTTTCCTTACTTCCTACCTAGATTATAATGGTTGGAAATATTTCTAAATAGTTCTTGGAAAACTACCCCTGAAGTATCTGTGATCTTCTTTAAAGTTTGGCTGGAATTCATGAAACCTCCAACCCAGTGACTTTGTGTTTAGGATGTATTCAATCCTCTCCTATCTTAAGGTTGATTCCCTTGTTAAATCTGTAAGACTGTAAATTAAAACCTTGCAACTTTGTAACCAAGCCTATTGTAATATTGTTTTTAGTGAATATAGAACAAAGGAAATTGATCTATGCTTCTAATTGTTATGGTTTTTTTTTTTTAAATACATAATATCTTAAAATGGTTATAATGTTGTCTTAACAAGTAAAATAGGAAGGATGTATTCATTTAATTATGGTTAAAATTAATAAATTTGGAAAATATATAGAATAATTTCCTATTAAATGTATATGTTCATATTGTATTTAAAAGATCAACTTGATAGTTATATATTTAGGTGAGCAAGAGTAAAGTTATAATTTAATTTAATTAAAGACAAAATCTTTCTTCTTATTTAATTCATAATTTCCTATTTGTTCTAAAAATGACATAAATTGCTTTCATAATGTTAGATTTAATCAAACAAAGTATATTTGTAGAGATCATATCAAGGGTAAACACAAAGTTTAAATAATCTTGTTAAAAACTTCATATATATAGTTGTATATGTAAGCATAAAAAAATATATAACCATAAATTTATATATGTAAAACTATGAAGGTAAATAAAACATTGTTAAATATATATTAATTTGGAGTATTCATGATATTTCTATAATATCAATTATATATGTGTATATATATAATTAATATTTTAGATATACGTATTGATAAAATGTATCTCTAAATTAAAACCTTATATAAAATTATAATAGAGAAAATGTTTGAAAGACATAATAATTAAAATAAAATTTATCATGTTTGGGCCGGGGAGGGCCGAAGCCCTACCCTGACCCCATCTCCTTTTCCCCCCGCAAGCCTCTCTGCGACTGTGTAGAGCAGTGAAAGGGGGGGGCGATGGTCGCGGCCGGCCCACCCCACACACTGTGGCTACATAGTGGAGCAGGAGGGCATCGAGCTACGCTGCCCTAACCCACCCCTTTGTCTCCCCTCCTCCCCTTCCTCAGTGGCGCTTTCATTATGTCAGTGTCAAGCAGTGCTTCGCCGCCGTCATCGCCCAACCTCCCATGTCCGCTCATGTGGCACTCCCTCCTCATTTCGTCGCTGCGACTGTGATCACCACCCTCAGCTGCCCTTCTCCACTCCCCTACGTGCGGATGTGTGTGAGAAAAAGAAACCGCTGCCTCATTCTCGTATGCCCTGTACCGAAACCCTAGTCTTTGTTAAGCAAAACAAAGAGATATTATAAGAATAATATTATGCACAGGGTTAGGTCAACAAGATTATTTCATATCATTGTTTTATTTGGAGTTGTATTTATAAGTTTTTAGATATCTTAGATTTGATTTACTTTTAATAGAATAATATTTTAATATTCTTATGGATTTCAAACCATATCAATTGAAATGTATAGTCGCATATGTTGACTCTAGATAGGAAACATCTAGAACTTATTAGATTTTATCTATATATAAATAAATATAAATAACAATACTTGTAGTAACATTTAAATAAATTTTTAATTAGTATTTTTTTTTCAAGATGGATTCAACTATGACTCATAGTTGAAAAAGTTGACTTTTTATGATAGATGCAACTATATCATTAAATTAATTAGCATTAAGTTAAATTAGATTTGATTGTAGGATTTCAAATAGCTATCTAATGGAGTTAGTAGCCATTTTAATTGACTTTGGTGCTAGAGATCTCTAGAAGTTTTTGGGGTTTATTTAATTAGATTTTTTTTTAAAGATTAGATTTTATATTTCTTGATATGTTTAGTAAGGGTTTGGATTAATTTAAGTTTCAATTACTTTAAAGAATTATCCATTAAATTTAATTAGGAGTCTTTATGTATTAAAGTTGTTTGTTTATGTATTAGGAGTCTTTATGGATTAAGAAAGTTATTATGATAGGTTTTCAATCTATTTAAAATGTAATGTTGCAAAAAGGGTTTTAAAAAAATACGACTTCAAATCCTTTACTTAATTTAAATTGCTTTAAAGTATTATATGTTCTTTAGTTTATGGTTATATTCCTATAATTTTTAGGGCATGACACCCTGAGGTCAAAGTTCTAGCTTCTCAGTTTGGGGTACCAAAAATAGGTTGGAAAAAGTGGAAATGGGGCAGAACATGGGGATAATGCTATATCAAAGTCAGGAACCCATTCAAGGCACTTGACATGACCCCAAACCACTTACTCGGAAGGCTAAACCAGTCTACCGTGGAAGTGCTTCCATTTTCTGACTATACAATATTGCTCATAGAAGAATTGTATCTCTAACTTATGATTCTCAATACACTTGTCTAACTTGTACCTTTCCATTGTATGATATTTTCTCTTAAGTCTTTAAACTTTTCCAAATAAGAGATCTACATCTGATACCAATTGTTGGAAATAATGGAATGGTCTGTACTGAGAGAGGAGGGGTGAATCAGTACCCTCAAAACTTTTATCGCTTAACCTTAATCCTTTATGTAATCAATTGTATTACCAACCATATATGCTATTTTATCTTTGTGTATGTTATATCAAATCATAACTCAATTAGCATGTAAAATATTCATAGAAACATTCATGAAATGTATAGACACATGACACAAGATTTGGTAACACAGAAAACCCTTATTAGAAGGTAAAAACTACAGTGGGGATGAAACCCACAAAGCTTCACTATCTACAGAATGGAAGGGGTCAGTTAAGAATTACAATTTTGATCACTTCTAATAATCTACCCTCTTAGGAGTATTATGCAAAGATTGGTTAAAGTCTAATCTATTAAGAGCTTTAGCAACACTACTTAGTGTGCACTCGGTTAAGAGATTTACAAAGGATTGTTAAATCCACCTTTCTCAAGGATTTCTTCTATTTTCTACACTTGTTAGAATATAGTAAAAAATATTCATTGACCTGAGTATATGCAATCTATAATTGCTGATTACAGATCCAATAAATATTACATGTATATTTATCACCTATTGTGATTGATCAATACCTCTGTTCTATTTGGTAGCCTTGAATTTGGTTCTTGGTAATTTGTTTCATCTTTTGTTGTTCTTCTACATAAAACTCTTAGTCTGATCCATAGATGTGCTTCTCGGCTACAATCATCATCACACACATGTGTTCTAATACATTACATATCTATATATACAATGAGTTTGACCTAAATGAGTTTAACATATTATAATGATAACTCTATGATTGAAGGTTTACAACTTGACCTTGATCTCCTAGTTTACATGTTTTCAATCAGTTAGACTGATTAAAACAATTACAATTACATTGCTTGTCCCTCAAGAACTGCATTTAAAACTAATTAAAAAGCTAAATATAAAACACAAGTGTTTTATCTGACATGGAAATCAGATCCATATTTATCAAAATTCTAACTGTCTCTCGATAGACTGGTGCTCGGTTTTCTCTGTAGTCTGTCGGGTTCCTCTATTATCTATTCTGTTGGGTTACACTGTAATCTTCTTGTTGGGTTCCTTTGTCAGGTTTTCTCTATCGAGTTTACTTGGTCGCGTTCCTCTTGTAACATTTTTGGGTTGCACTAAACTGTCTTTCGGTGTTGGTGTTACCGACTATTTCAAAACTATTTTTCCTTTCATACTAATGGAAAAATATGTCTTCACTTACTTCATTAAAAAACACCAAACTTATATTAGGGTTAAAGGGGTATTATAGGGGATGTCCCATCAGACATCTGGCTCAGATCTACAAGTCAGCACTAGTCATGTTCACCTTTGAGCATGAAGATGAGCTCCATGCAAGGAAGGATAAGCTTACCTATGTTCTACAAGAAGGATACATTCAAACATGGGTGATTTTATTTATTCTAAGTCCTTGGGAGGCATCCCACTATGCTGGGTGCCTATCAAGTTTTATTTTTTGGCTAACTGTCTAGAAACATGTAAACTATCAAAAGCTAGTTATAAAGGGAAGATACTTTAATAAGATAATTAATGGATTTGTTTAACGTCATTGTAATATAAATCCTTGCACATAGTAGAGTGGTATTTTCCTATTTTCCAAGAAGTGTTTTTGCACATTTTGATTCTCCCTAAGGGAATGTAGGTTGAAGTTTCAAGTTTTCCTCTAAGTGCATGTTTGCACAAGCTTTTGTGGTTCTTACTCATGACTCTGTGCCTAATGGATAAGGCTCTAGTTTGTGTAACCAAAGATTCTAAGGTTCTTTCTCAGCAGGCTGAGATCCCATTTGAGTCACCAAAATGTTGATATGTTTGCCTCAGTCGTAATGGAAAAGGCATAAGTTATGGCCCTGTGAAGATGGGATTGGTCTGACTGCCTATTTTCCTTTAAACATTGCATCTTCTAAAGTGCACTCACTAAAAAGAGAGATGTACTAGAATTAAAGAATCCTTAAAGATAAATGAAAAGGCAAAATTCAAGAAGGTTCCTCCAAAGCACCATGTGGCATCACAACAAAGTTTCATATACCTCCAAGCAGGTTTTTCGCCTCTCAAGTTACACCATGGTAACACATATCCAGGAAAGGATTGCATAACTTAATGGGTAATGGAGCCCATATTTGGCAAGGAATATTGCCACTTTTTAGTTGGTAGTGAATCCTGAGGCATTCTCAAATCATAATGGCATCTTCCACATCACGATGGTGTGGATTTCAAAAAGACATATGTGGCATCTATGTCACACGTAGGAAGGTAAAATAATGATTCAAAGGTTGGCATGCCTAAATAGTCATAACTACCACCATGATGATCCTTCCACATGGAAGAAATGAAGATTTTCCCTCGTAGTGTTTTCAAGATACGATTTGGGGGATTTCTTTCTATAGTAAAAGGGGAGTTCAGTTAGATCAAGAATTATTGTTCTATAAGTATTTTTGTTCGCTGTATAGAAGAACACTTATAAATAGTTGTGCCTTCATTTTTCAAACCCTGGCATTGTAATTCTCATATGATCAATAGAAGAGACACATTAGACTATGCCCGGTTTTCTTTTTCTTTGTGTTTTCCTTTGTTTTGTGAATGATTTCAAGGCTCTAAGTCAATACCAAATGGTTGTGTCTATTATTTAATATTTCATTCTCTTATAATTTGTTACAGACTTGGAAACCATTGGATCATGTATGGTTACTCTTTCAATATTTGAAATATGGGGTTATACCATGTCATTATGTGAACAAAATTAATTTAGAGTGGTTATTTTAGTGGGACAATAAGGATGTTTCCCTGCAAGCCTTAGTGGGTGCTTCTCATGGGAAGATATGAATGTTTTGGCATGAATCTAGGATCTTATCATCACATTCTCTTTCCAAAAATGAAAATTATATGGCATTTTGTGCTCAGTTTTGGGGTCTTACATTCTTACTATTTCTAGATGGAACTCAAAAGGTTTCAAAATCTTTGGCACATCGCCTCTACTTTTGTTTAATCTTTGTCTCCCTTTTTAGACCCACAAAGAGAAGAGTCATCTTTTATAAAACCCTGGAGGTTTCTTTGCGAGGCGTAGTTCTATCTGACTCCTACAAATCTTCTAGACTTCCCTACCTTAGGTGAGAGCGTGATTGGGGGTCAAAAAGTTTCAATAGTCATAATGAGACATCAGTATTGAGGAACAAGTAGGAGGAAATTAGCAGCAACATATTTTATATTGGGCCTAATTAGGAGGGTCAAGGGAACCCCAAGTTTCCTTGACCTACCAAAATAAGACAGTCAAGATAGTAGTCAAGTGCATTGAGCTTGGGATAAAGGTTTTGATCACCATGTGAGGATATGACATCACATTTTTAGTTTCTGACCAAAAATAGGCATAGATAAAAGATAGGACGCCCACATTAAGGTAAATGTACAAAAATGTAGTTTAAATTGTACAAGGCTATAATTTAAAATTTTACATTTATCCCCCACTTTAGTGGAAGTATAATTCTACATACATACTCACAGTAATGTGTGTGTGTGTGTGTGTGTGTGTGTGTGTGTGTGTGTGTGTGTGTGTGTGTGTGTGTGTGTGTGTGTGTGTGTGTGTGTGAGAGAGAGAGAGAGACCCTAACCTTAGGATCTTAACCCATATAGCCAAGTGCAAGAAAACATAAAATAAAGAAAGAAGAAAATACAAATAAAGGAAAAACAATTTAAAAGACACACAAAAGGGACCTTACTACTAAAAATAAAGGTTCAAAGTAAATTAATTGAAGATACCTTAATAATCAAAATATCTCAACTGCTAATATCATGCTCAATATGTTATTGTAAGAGTACAAGTGGTCACATGGAAAAAGAAAGAGCGTACATCAAGGATGAGATAAGAAACCATGATCCAACCAACTAGTAAGGTATGTTATGTTATGGGCTCATGGAGGAGAGAGAAATGAAACATGGATCCCATAAGTTAGCAAGCTATATTATTCTAGGTTTTCCATATAAGGGTGCATATTCTATGGGGCAACAAGGTGTGTCATGTTGTGTGATCCATGTGAAAAGAGGAGGAAAAGTTGAAATAGTCTAGGAAGTTATGATAATTTATTTTCAATCATCCTAAGGGGACGGTGTTAAGGAGAGTCAAAGAGTCTAGAAAGTAGTGTTATACTAAGTAAATAATACTAAAAATTAATGCCAAGGATAAAAAACCATTTTTTTTATAAGTAAATCCTCAAATTAAGGCCAAGGAGATTCAAATGGTCTAGCAAGTTGTGTTATGGTAGTCGAATCGTCATAAAATATCGGTGCCAAGGATACCCAAGAAAAGCATTTTTTGCAAGGAAATCCACAACATAGTGCCAAGGATAGTCAAATGGTCTAGCAAGTTGTGTTGTGCTAGTATACTCATCCTAAAATTTTAGTGCCAAGGATAACCAAGCAAATCATTGTCTACAAGTAAATTGGTAAATCGGTGCCAAGGAGAATCAAATACTCTAGAAATTTATATTATACTAGTCAACTCATCCCAAAATATTGGTTCCAAGGATAACTAAGAAAAGAACCGTCTACAAGAAAATCTAAAAATTGGTGCCAAGGAGTTTCAAATGGTCTAGAAATTTGTGTTATGTTAGTCGAATCATCCTGAAAAACTTTCAAAAATGTTAACCAAACAAAGCACATTTATCATAAGAAAATCATGTATATTTAATTAAAAATAACCCAAAAAATCATAATATTTGTATGGAAATCCAACAAAATTTAACATAAGATAGACCAACAAAGCACATTATTTTTAAGGAAATCCTACAACATTTGAATAAGGATAATCAAATAGAGCACGTTGTTCATAAGGAATTCCTACAAGATTGGCCACAAGGAGGCCACATGTATTCCCCCCCCCAACAAGAGGTTTGAAGACATTATATTTTTCCATTAGTATATGCAAGGAAAAACATGATCAACACCATCGGTTTACACTACACTGACAGACAGGGCACAACACTACCCTATGCCAAGGTTACTGATACTGCCAAGTACAAAGCATCCCAACAAACACTAGTCGATGTTACCCAATGAAAAAAAGGACAAAGGGACCTGATGAGTAACCAATAGTGCAACCCGACGAAACATCAAAGAGTGGAACCTGACAATCAGTTCAATGAAGGAACACCGATAGACTTTCAGTTCACACCGACGATCAAGAACTGACAGTCAGTTACATCTCGCAAAAAGTGGATCTGACTTTCCACGTCAGATAAATCACTGAAGTTTTATATTTAGCTTCTTGATTTTTTTTAAATCTATTATGTGCAGAGAAAGCAATGTAATTATTATTGTTTTAATCATTTTAACTATTTTGAGACATGCAAACTAAAGGATCAAGGTCAAGTTGTATACCTTGGATCAAGAGTTAACATTGTAATGTATGATTCTAAAATAGGTAAAATACTTGTATAAATATATGCTCAAACAATTATGAACATGTTGTTTGATGATGATTGTAGCCACTGAGAGCATCTAAGGATCAGACAAGAGAATTCATGCAATAGCACAGACAAAGATCAAATCAGTTGTCAAGAACAGAACACATGCTACCGACAAGCTGGAAAAGGTATTAATTAATCACTATAGGTGATATTCATATACTGTGAGCTTTAATGGATCTGTAATCAGCAATTATAGATTGCATATAGTCAGGTCAAACATATTTTACACATTCTAACAAGTGGGGTACACTTAAGAAATCCTTTCAAGGAAGGTGGACTTAACAGTCCTATTGTAAATCTCTTAATCGAGTGCACACTACATTAGTGTTGTTAAAAGCTCTTAACAGAGTAGATCCTAACAGGTCTCTACATTAATACTCTTAACAATGTAGTTCATCAGAAGTGATCAATTTTAAGCCTTTACCGGCTCCCTTCCATTCTGCAGATAGTGAAGTTTTGTGGGTTCCATCCCCACTGCGGTTTTTACTTCCTAACAGGCACATCTTGTGTTATGTGTCTATTACTTTCATGAATGTTTCTATGAATGTTGCATACAATTAAGTTTATGAATTAATACTACATGCATGAGAAAGAACATCAGATATGGTTGGTAATACAGTAAAGATTGTTTACTAATGATGAAAGGTGAAAAGTGTTAAAAGTTTTAGAGGTACTGATTCACCCCTCCCCTCTCAGTACTACTTCCCATTAATCCCAACAATTGGTATCAGATCTAAGTCTCTTCTTGGAAAGCTTAAAGGCTTAAGAGAAAAGATAATGCAATGGAGAAGTACAAACTTGATACAAATATTGAGAATAAAAAGCTTGAAATTCATATATTCTATGAACAGTATAAAGAAGCTAGAATCGGTATGAGATAGTTGTTGGATGAAAGAAATACTATGGCTTCTCGCTATAATGAGACAAATTACCTTGAGGAAGAGATTCCAGATTTCTTTGAGTCTTTAGGATCAAATACAAGCAAGGCATTAGATACATTAGAAGAAAGAATCACAAACCTAACTGAGATCAATCTACATTTGGCTGGACAAGTCAAATCTCTGCAAATTGGTCAAGAGACACAGATGGTAGGAATGATTAATGTCATGAACAACACAAGGCAAGATGAACAAGAAATAACTCTAGCAATTGATGATAGAAGAAAGATCACAGACAAGCTACAAGAAAAGGAGTATGAGATACAAAGACTTAGAGAGCATCACCATGAGGTAACTAATCAGATTATTCTTATGAGTCAAGAAGCAAATAGAATAAATGTGGAACTCATTGAAATAATACAGATTATTGGTGAACTAAGAGAAGAGAATGAAAAACTAAAGCTTGAGGCTAGAATTCTACAACAACATAATGACATGATTAAGAGAGTTGAAGAGAGTACAACAAGGATGGATGACTTATTGAATGCACAAAGAAGACCCAACACCAACACTGGACTAGGGTACACAGAGCATGGAGAGTCATCAAATGAAGTTGATCCAAAAGATCCCTAAACCAATCCTAGACCAAGAAAGCTGACATGCAATCACTATGGATAGTAAGGTCACACCTATATGGACAAGTATTGTCCCACTTGCAAAATGCATGGGCACACATCTCTGGAATGTGGGAAGAAGAAAATTGAAGCATGAAAACCCAAAAATAAAGAAAATGGATGTAAACTGAGAAGGGTCAGTAATTCATATGTTTGGGACTACAATACATGGATAAAATACACAACATGTGGTAGATATGGTCACATTGTTGTAAACTACATGAGATTATGGACCAAGAGGTCTAGAGGCTTGACCAACCCGGGAATGACATGTTTGCACTGTCATAAGGTTGGACATCTAAAGAAGGACTGTAGAGACCGAATAACAAAAACCACCACTTTTGCAAATGGTAACACCATTGAAGACATCAAGAAAATGAGAAAGAAAGTGTGGAGGAAATATTCAACCACTGAGGAAGCTAGACCAAGCAATGTAGTAGGTGACACCTCATCCCATGGATCTGGTGACATCACCACCCCCACCTAAAGATGAACAAGTAAGTATGGAACTGAACTATACCAAGTCATATTTTGCATCAGTTCCATTATACAAATTGATAGATAGTCAAAATCTACATGAATAAAGATGCATATTATGTTACTTGTTACAATTCTAATAAATCAACCCCGCCGGTATACACATACCAAAAATCATCAGTGAATATAAAGGATGACCTATTTACACTTACTGAGAATTATCGGTCAACACATAAAATGACTAAGTTGCTAATGTAACCCGACACCCATCGGTAAGGAAGCAAAGTTATAAAGTTGTCTTGACACAACACCGATATCTGTCGATAAAAGAAACAATCTTAATAGTCATCCTAAGCATCCTTTCAACACTAAGAATCTTGTTTGAAAGTCTTCCTGATGAACTTCATCTTCATGACCTGACGATTTGTTGAGCATTTATGACAGACTTAGGGCAAAAGTCAATAAATACTCGACGGGAGCACTTCATTTTTCACACGTGATTTGAGAAGAAAGAGCTGAGAAAAAATAGATAAAATAGTAGAGTGAGCTCAACTTGATCCAACTCACTTGACACAGATCACTCACCAATCATGCGGATCCAATTAAGTACCAAAAATACCGAAAAGCTATGTTATCATTTATGAAAAAGCCCTAAATTTTAAATACGATGGAAACCACTTCAAGAACCATAAAATTGAAGAATGATAAGAAGAATGCAGTTAAGTTAATTCAGAGCAACACTTGTGTAGAACCTAAGTACAAGATATGCCCAGAGATCACATCGCAACCTGATGATTCTGGCGTATTTTTGAAAATTCCACCTAGGGTTTCTCTAATAGAGGACGTAAGGTCCTACATTCACTGCAAGATCACTGAAATAAGTTATCTAGAGATAGACCAAGCTTACAAGAATCTATGTGATGTAGAAGGAAACATGAAAGAAGAACACAAGCATCTACAAGTTAAAGGGATAAAAAATACCCTATATTTCCTGAGGGTTTTAAAAACCAACTGGATTAGGTTAGTTTTGAGAAGAATGCATGACCAGAAATTGTCGTTAGATGAACCTAAGCAAATCACTAAGGATGTGTTACATGCTATAACTGGTTACCCCATAACCAACAAGCCTAAGGCACACAAGCATCCCTCCCGTCCAGAAGTTGAAAAAACTCACAAATGTTGTGTGGGATAACAGAGGTCTTAAAGTGAACACCATCACCGATGTGGAACTAAGGTTCGGTGCATGTGTGATTGGTTACAAGATCTTCCAAGCAAGCAGGCTAAACAACATTGCATCAACAGAGTAAGCACAGCTTACAAGATAGTAACTAATGAAATACAGATGGATCTATGTGAGATCTTACTGAAGCAACTTGACGAGAACATGACAACAATCAGGTCAGCAAAGACTAATACATGTAAGTTTGGTACACTCATCATGTGTATATTCTTTTACTTTCAAGAATACTTTCCTTCAGTAGGCAAAGTAAAGTGGGATACTACAAGGCCGGTGACATTACAAATTAGTGACCTTATCAAGTCACTAGGAGACAAATTTGATTCAGTAATGACTAAATACTTCCTTGACTTCAAGGAAAAGATGATGGGAAGAGTGAGAATCCCTAAACAGTTGATTGAGAAACGTAGGGATGAAATATTTTTTATGGTAGATACAGATTTTACTCACATTAAACCAGTTGTACCAAGGACAACCTGGTTAGTATCTCTTGACTATGAAATCAACATAGATCAAGCAACCAATGCAATTGATGCATTGATAAATGAGCCACTTGACAGAAAACAACCAAGGTTTGGAACATATGAAGAGGCCAAGTCCAAGATAAAAAAATAGGCCTAGTCATCAAGAAGACTATCAACAAGAAGAACAAAATGGTAAAGAATCTTGAAAATATTTTGTCGGTCAATGAGGAGGAAAAAGGACAAACAAAGGAAACTAAGGAATGGGGTACCATCGGTGAAGGACAAGATGAGAAACAATCAAATTCTAAGGCCACTGAATCTGACACACCTCCACCTCCTACAAATAAAACAAGAACCACAGTGGCTTAGAGGACAAGGAGTCAAACAATAAAAGCCACTACACCTCTCAAGAAAGGTCAAGTGAGGACCTATAAGAGGAAACAACAAACAAAGAAACAAAGTGTGAAACAAACACCTACAAAAAGGAGGAAAAGAATGGTCAGAACCAAAGCTGACATTGAAGATTCCAAAGAGGATGAGCCTGATGTAAATAAGAAAAGTTTTCTCACTAGAAAAATTGATGAAATTGCTGAGTCAATTGCTACTATTGATACAATGACTGATAGGAAAATCAAATAGTGGGATAAAGTTGAGCCAAAGGACCAACATAAGATACAAGATGCAATAATCAGGGCAATGGTAAAAATCAAATATGTACCAGTAGAATTTATAAGCCAAATACCCAAAGAACTAGGTGATAGAATTTCACAACAAAGGTCATATGCTCTACACACTAAAAAGGAAACAAGGGAGAGGTTACTTGTCACACTTATGCCTCCCAAATCAAAGATGGAAGAGATCAAAGAAATAATGAAGAAGCACTCAAGTAAATTTGTAGCTAAGATAAGATCTTACAAAGTGCTAGAAGATAAATTTATAGAGCTGGATAGCATGACCGAGACCAAATGCAAAAAACTCCTAGATCTACCTACAGAGTCAACAAGTTGTGAGAATCAATTACTTCTCACCGAAACACCTCATGTAGAGGAGGAGAAAGATAGAGCAAGTCCTAAGCACATTGCTTTGGACAATGTAGATAATAATGATCCCATTGACTTAGACCAAGTCATGGATGATCTTGACATTCAAGACATCACTCATTATGATTCAGATAAAGATCCTCATAAAGAAGATGATGTAATTTTTATATCTCTTAAGGATCAAACCAAGAAACAAGAATTGGAGACAAAAAGAAATAACGACATGGATGTTGCTGATGAAATATGGCCGGACACATCAATTATTGACATCACAGGACTGGACCTTGTCGATCAACTACAAAAAGATGAAGATATCACTACTCAACAGGATCAAACCAATGAGTAGGACACACTTCTAGATGCAGCACAAGTGGGCACACAAAATAACATGCCAGTATTGATAAAGTCAATAAATCTGCTAGAAGGAAATGAAGAGTCAAATGTAGCAGATACAAGCATACCTAAGGACAAGGGTGATGCAGAGACAAAGGACACAACCGATGCACCAAAAGATACAACTATAGATCAAGCTACAACTGATGATCAAAAAGACAATTCTACTGATCAGAATAAAGAAGAGGATAAACAAGTAGAAGAGGACAAGCAGAAAGAAAAAGGTGAAGAGGCAAAGATAGCTAACCAGGAGAAGAATACAGAAGAGAAATCTGTAGAAACACCCAAGGTTGATGGAGAGACATCTTCACCAAATCGACAGGTGAACCTCAAGCAGAAAACACAAGAAGCTTCTTCAACAAAGCCTTCACCGAGCGCTTCAGAAAATACAAATGAACTAGCAATGGTAGTTCATACATCTGCTTCTACACAAATCTCAAGGAAGAAGAGAAAGAATAGGAATCCAGTGACTCTGGATGAAATTATTGAGATTCCAGTTTGTGATCCTAGGACATTGGATCCAACTAAATTGACAAAGTATGCAATACTTTGTGAAAGGAAAGCCATGCAGGACAAGTTGAGAAAAGCCACCAAGGAGGCAAAGGTACTTGAAGTTGCATGAGGAATACTTTAACAAATTGTACTTGATGTAGATGTTGATCAAACAGCCCCAATTCTTGATTAATTAGTGGTTCTCACTTATGCAATCACATCTCAAAACATAGATGCTGAGAAGGCTATGGAAGAAAGACTTGAATAGAAATATGAGTTCAAGTTAGCTGAAAAGATAAACCAAGAAGTGGCACTTCAAAAGGTTAAGATTTCTGAACTGGTAAGCACAGTAGACCCAATTATTTCAGAAGTAATAGCCTTAATACAAAAATTATGCACATTAGATCAACTCACGAAGGATTATACCAACAAGATAGAACAAATAGATGATGGTCTTCAAACAAGTGCACAAAGTCTCACAAACAGTGAAGAGGCAATCAGATTGCACAATGAACAACTCAAGAAAGCTTGAAAGCTAAGATAAGACATTCAAATTGCAGAAACAAAGTTTAGAGATGAGGTAAATGAGCTTCAAGCTCAACTCTTACCGACACTCTCATTACTGCAAAATCATATGATAGAGGCAAGAGAACTTATTCCCACCCTAGAAATGTCTGTCCTAGACAACATTTATGATATGCATGCCTGAATTGAGCTAGAGCACATGGCACTAGAACTCCTAAAAGAAAAATGAGAGAAAATGCTCAAAGATATCAAGAACACCCAGTCCCACATTCTTGACACATTGTAAGTTACACATTTTTGACAACTTATAAGTTGTACATTTTTGTCATGAGTATCAAATAAAGGGTGAAATGATATGTACATTAAATCAATAAAAGAGGAAATGAAAGGAAGAAACGATTTGTATAGTTAGTCATTTGAAAGAGAAAAGAACAGGGAATGTATAGTATAAAGGCAAGTATACATGTACATATATACTTATACTATACCAATGCATACACTTAGGGGGAGTCATATAATGACAAGGATATATATACATGGTGTACATACTAAACACTTTAGTATTATGCACATATCAGTTTTTGATACTAATGTCAAAGGGGGAGATTGAAGACATTATATTTTTCCATTAGTAAATGCAAGGAAAAATGTGATCAATACCATCGGTTTACACTACACTGACAGATAGGGCACAACACTACCTGACGCCAAGGTTACCGATACTGCTAAGTACAAAGCATCCTGACAAACACTATTCAGTGTTACCCAATGACAAAAAGGACAAAGGAACCTGATGAGTAACCAACAGTGCAACCCGATGAAACAAAAAAGAGTGGAACTTGACAGATGAAGGGAACTTGGCAATCAGTTCAATGAAGGAACACCGATAGACTTTCAGTTCACATCGATGATCAAGAACCGACAGTCAGTTACATCCCACAAAAATTGGATCTGACTTTCCACGTCAGATAAATCACTGAATTTTTATATTTAGCTTCTTGATTTGTTTTAAATCCATTATGTGTAGAGAAAGCAATGTAATTACTATTGTTTTAATCAGTTTAACTATTTTAAAACATGCAAACTAAAGGATCAAGGTCAAGTTGTATACCTTGGATCAAGAGTTAACATTGTAATGCGTGATTCTAGAATAGGTTAAATACTTGTATAAATAGATGCTCAATCAATTATGAACATGGTGTTCAATGATGATTGTAGCCACTGAGAGAATCTAAGGATCAGACAAGATAATTCATGCAACAGCACAGACAAAGATCAAATCAGTTGTCAAGAACGGGATATAGGCTACCGACAAGTAGGAAAAGGTATTAATCAATCATTATAGGTGATATTCTGATGAAGGGGACTCCCCTTAATACCACAAGTACATGATAGAAACAAAGAGAAACAACAGAAATTTGCAAGAACAAAAAATTGGCTTCTTATTGGCTCCACAAATGTGGAATTACAAACTTCAGAATTACAATATCAAAAGCCACATGGGCATCCCTTA
>MU225567.1:1405675-1419409 GCA_018584345.1 Thuja plicata
GAGGGTAAACTCAACATCCACAACTAATTAGGAGGCAACAAGTCACCTCAATCAAATTTGCAGAACAAACAATTCATGTTTGTCTTTGTGAATTGAACGATTGTGTAAAGACTATGTTGTGTTTGTGTTGAATTCGGAGGTCTACATTCAGCATATAACAGTAATTAGTGATGAGATGGATCTTGATAAAGAAATTATGATTCCAAATTGGGATCAATCCAGCTAATATGTAGAGCAAATGGATATTTTAGGAGAACTGTGGAAGAAAAGAGCTACACAGCAGAAGCTCCAAAAGGAAAGGCAAAGGAATAAAGTACTTGAAGATGTCAAAAGCATATTTGTAGATGCATTGCAAATTGAAGTCAATGAGAGTGACTCCATAATGGACCAACTTTTTGACATTTTCCACAAGTTCAACACAGATATGAATGGTCATGAGAAGTTACTTCAGAAAGCAAAGAAGAAATTTGAGAACAAGGTTCTAGAAAATATTGCAAAGAAGATTGCAATTAACCAGGTGCAGCTTACCAATATCATCAGAACTCTATAAACCACGTGAGCAATGTGATAGAATTGTTTGTAAAGTTGAGTGACACCTCTAACTTTACTATGGAGGTTAAGAACAAAATAGTGAAGATTGATGCAGACATGAAGAAAAGTGCAAGGTAGTTAGCACTTGACCCGCGCACCAGTTCCGCTCACTTCATGAAATCAAGTATCTTACTGATCTATAGGCTGAATTGTTGAGGGAAGAAGCAAGGACCAGAGAATCACTTACAGCAATCCAAAGCCAACTCCTACCACACATGGATGGGATGTAGAAACACATAACATATGCAAAGACACTCATTCATGACAATAATTTCTCAGTTGTTGAGCTAATGATAGAGTTGTCTGTAGAGATACAAGTTGAATTGCATATCATGAAGGTGCTACAGGATAATTGGGATAACACTTTATCTCATATTTTGAAGGTACATAGTGATTTCCTATCCTACTTTGGAATAACCTTGTAAATATCACTTTTGGCATTTTTGTCAAAACCAAGGGGGAAATATCATTATTTTGTAATTAAGGGGAAATATCATTGAGGAAACACATGTATAGTGGAACGATGTAGAAAATATACTTTACAAAAATAATTTTTGAAAAACACAAAAATAGAGTCAGTTGGACCTGAGCAGCAGAAGCAATGTCAAAACCTTAGACAGTAAGGGGGATTTTTGACATATCAGACACAGAATTCAATGATAAGAGTTTTTGTCACTAATGCCAAAGGGGGAGATTGTAGACCTTATGGAAAGACATATTTTCAATTAGTGTTAAAACACTTATTCAACTAGTGTTGACTGAGCTAGCAAGCATTATGCAAAGTCCCAAGTGATCAACATTCCCTGATTGATCAGCATTACCTGAGTGATCAGTATGACCCGAATGATTTGCAATATCGCATGAGTGATAGTTTATCACATGAGTAGACTTCTAGACCTGAGTGAAAGTTTGAAGCCGACTTTGCATATATTGTTAAATATAACTTTGTTTATTGCAAGCCGACTTGCAGAGTTATTTGTGTGGATAAATATATATATGTAAGATAATTTGTTTTATCCAATGTGAAAAAAAGAGTAGTAATGTATGCATAAGTGTAAAGACATGCGAATGGGAGTTTGATTAAGAGAAAAAGTATTTAGGACAGCAGAGTCTCATCTATCACATTCAGGTGATCAGTTATATTCAGAAGGATCTTATTCAGAAATTGTAGTTGCACAAAGTAGATCATCACTGGTTCATTCTCATAGGTGGATCAGAAAAATCCTTTAACAAGGTGGACCTAACAGTCCTTTTTCCTAAATCTCTTAACAGAGTTGCATTACTTATTGTATTGTACAAAAATCCTTTAACAAGGTGGACCTAACAGTCCTTTATATGCTCCTAATAGGGAAGACCATCAGAAGTGGTCATTGTAAGCTCTAACAGGCTAAATTTATACTACAGTACTAAATCTTGTGGGTATCATCCACACCCCAGTTTTACTTTCTTTTGGAAGTTTTCTGGGTAACCAAATATTGTGTTATGTGTTGTGTATGATTCTTTACTTTCAAGTTCTATGCATGTAGACAAATAAGTTAATCTAATTGTGGATTAAAAGGGTTAATTTTTATTTGTTCCTGATTCACCCCCCCCTCTCTCAGTCACCGAGCACAACTGAAGTGTTGACCGGGGGAATAGAAGTTAGGATACGAAAAAACAACTTAGCTGGCAGAGATAATTATAGAGTTAACTGATTGTTTACTTTGTTTTCATCGATCAGTTAAAAGCTAAAGATAAGAAGGAGATTTAAAGCGTGTTTTATTCTAGAAAACAAGGAGATATTTATGGAATAAAGCTAAAGAAAGCATGGCGAGCTTTACAAATCAAGAAGTGATCAACGAAGAAAACAAGAAGGACAAGAAATGGTTAAATCGTGTCTATATAAAGAGACAAGAAATTCATTATGATAAGAGGAATGCTAAAGAGAATTCTAGTGAAGATAATAAGTCTTCATACATATATGATCATACAAGCTGAAGAACAGAGCTAATAATTCTGCAGACACCGAGCAACAAAGAAGCAACAACATTCATGGAGCAAAAAGAAGTGGAGCAAAGGAATTGAAGAGAGCATTGAATTGAAGAGGTATTATGAGCTTACAATAGATCTAAACATCTGCAAGATTAAGTTGTATTTATGAATAGAACATATATTTTTTCAGTTTAACCATTGGTTCATAAAATCGCTTAACAGAGTAGAATTTAACCATCCTTTATATATTGAGATACATCCTAAGGAGTATCAAAAGGTTTTCATGTTGACAATATAGTGAATGTGAGGTCAAGTGATAAATTGTTAGTGATAAATCCTCTAACAAGGTCGCACTTAGCAATGTGTTTGTAACCTTTAACGGGTTTGTCTCTTCACCGAGCTCACTTTAGAAAATTGAAAATTTTGGGTTACCGGTCCCAAGTGGTTTTTTCCCTAACAGGGTTTCCACGTTAAAATAGATGTGTCAAATGTGTATATGGTTCATTGCTTTGATGTTTTTCTTTACACATTACTAAAATAGGATTGATCAATAAACACTAAGTTATTTACTATATTTCGGTAAAGGTTAAGAAAAGATAGACTGTTATTCGGTAAAGCTTAAGGAAAGGATAAAAAGTATAAACACTGAGAAGTATATACATTATATATTTGATAAAGGCATACACCTTGTAGGACTCAAGATAACTAGAGGTTTTGTATTTGTGGTATAAAGTTTTGGATTGAATTATTGGATTAATTTTTGAGGCCACTGATTCACAATTATATGATGATAGAACTTTCTTCCTCACTCTCCGATGCTGAATTTGAAGATGTCAAATCATGCACCACTGTAAAGAAAATGTGGGAAAAATTGAGTCTAGTACATGGAGGAGATCAAAATGTGCTGAGAGCTAAGGCTAAAAGCCTAAGAGGAAGGTTTGATGACCTAAGAGTGAAAGAAGGAGAAAACACCACTTAGTACAGCTACAGAATAAAAGAGGTTGTTAATACTATCCGAGGAGTAGGAGGTGTACTTGAAGAAGAAACAATGGTAAGTAAAATTATTAGAACCGTACTGCATGTTTATGCTATTAGAGTATCTTCTATACAAGAAATGAAAGTAGTGGAAAATAACAATGGTACTCTAGATAGTTTGATTGGTAGACTTATTTCATTTGAGATGAATAACTTTGACAACAATGTCTTACCAACTATTGTGTCTGCATTCAAATCTTCTTTGAAAATAAGTAAATCAAGTCATAAACACACTATGATAAATGATAGTGAAAGTGATAGTGATGACCAAGAACTTGATGAGATTGAATCACTAATGGCTAGAAGATTGTAGAGAGACAAAGGTAGAGACAAAGGTAAATTACCATTAGTATATTTTAATTGTAAAGAGATTGGACACTTTTCTACTAGATGTCCTAATCAAAGAAAAGAAGACATAAACAATAACAGATCATATGAAAATAAGTTTGATAGAGGTGATGACTGAGATTACCAAAGCAACCAACAATCTGACAGAAGAGATAACCGAGACTACAAGGATAAAGGGAAGAAAGCATGTTACCTAGCTGAGAACAAAGATGAGAATATTGACACTGAATCTGATGAAGATATTGAGGTGGTATTTGTTGCTATGAAGGATTATTTAGATGAAGAGGAAAGGTATGTTGAAACTGTACCCATATCTAAGGTTACTAAGACTGATGTCTGGATTATTGATAGTGGTTGTACTCACCACATGACTAGAAATAAGGAAAATTTTGAAAATTTTGAATATTATAATGGTGGATCAGTAAGAATGGGTAATGACTCACCTTGTCTAGTTGAGGGTAAAGGAACAATAATATTGAATAATCTGATCAGATGTGAAAATGCATATTGGGTGAAAGGACTTAACTATAATCTATTGAGTGTTTCACAGCTGAATAACATAGGACACCAATTTGCATTTGATAACAAAAAGGCAAAGATCTTTAATGAATCAGGAAGGTTGATCAAAACTGGTGAATAGATAAAAGGTAACCTATTCTATCTTAATGATATTAATACAACTTATTTAATGGCTAGAAACGAAGACATATGGTTGTGACATAAAAGGTTATGTCATTTGAATTTTGACAGCATGGTTAGGATAAGCAATAAAAGGAAAGTAAGAGGCTTACTGAGCATGTCAAAGCTCGACCATGTCATGTGTAAGAATTGTCAAAAAGGTAAAATGACAAAGTCTAGTTTCAAGAGAAAAACCTACACATCCAATGCTATTCTAGAGCTAGTCCATACTGACTTATGTGGACCAATGAGAACAAAGAGCTACTATGGTGATAGATAATTCATTCTATTTGTAGATGATTATTCTAGAATGATGACTGTTATTTTCTTAAAAGAGAAATCAGAAGCATTCAATATGTTTAAATGGTATAAAGCTATAGTGGAAAAACAAAGTGGGAAGGAACTAAAATGTCTAAGATTATATATGTTGAAGACAATTATTCAATTGTGTATTGTCATTGATGTTACACATGTATTTACACCCATATAGTGATGTTACACAAATGTCTACATTCAGACCGAGCACAGTTGGTGAATAGAATGAGTTATTTAGTGTTGACCGAGTTCAGTCGGGCATGGAAGGAAGTTTAGTGTTGACTGAGTCACTCGGGAATTTCAGTCTTGGTCGGGCATTCAGTGGTAGCTGACTAACAATGATTTATATTCTATAATTAATTGGTTATATGAGTCTGACTTAATTGTGATTTATTATTAGAAGTATATTCAAGCCGACTTGACAGGGCTTACCATATAAATGAAAGGTCAATTTTGGATTGAATGTGTGTATAGTGAAAATAAAGAAGAAAAAGCACAAGTGTGATACGAAGACTGAAGGCAAAATCAGACCTGATTCTGATTAAGTACTGATCACTCAGAGCTGAAATAGAACATCTAATCAACAAGGATCCAGTTATAATCAGAAAAGAGATTTGAATCAACAAAGACAGTTGCTTATACATACAGGTCAATTCATTGTTACTTTCTAACAATTGTAGCAGTGATCTAAAATCTCTTAACAGAGTAGACTTAACAGTCTTTTTGTAAATCCTCTCACAAGGTAACATTTCTATGTTGAAGTGTTGAAGACCTCTAACAAGGCCACTCCTCACAGGGTTACTAAATCCTTTAACAAGGTCACACCTAATAGTGTGTTATTGTAACCTTTAACAGGGTTGGATCCTAATAGGGCTCACTTCAGAAGAGTGAAAAATAGTAACTAGTTACATTGGTGGTTTTTCCCATATTGGGTTTCCAAGTTAAATCTTGGTGTCACCTGTATATATGTTATTTTTTTCATGCTTTATGTTTCTGTAATTAATCTCTAAAGTATAATTGCATTGGATATTATAAATATTACTTTGACACCTGAGTTACAGAAGAATATCTTAACTAACCGAGTAATAGTGTTAAAGTATTTAAGACATCTAAGGGACAAAGGATTTGTTTTAGAGTAACTGATTCACCCCTCCCCTCTTAGTTACTTATCTCATTTCCAACAATTGGTATCAGAGCTGCAAGTGCTTTAAGAGAAGGTTTCAAGGGCTAAGCTAAAGATCAAAGATGTCTTAGAGAAGGGAGATCCCTAAGCTAAACAAAGACAATTTCCTAGCATGGCAGGAGCTAATGAAGCTACATATATCTACTATTGGTGATGTTGATCTACAAATTTTGGAGAGAAAATATGTGGAACCAATAGGAACTATGACCGTAGAACAGATGATGGAACGGAAGCATCACAACATAATGATGATTGACATAGATTCTTCACTCAAGCACTCAATTTTATGAAGTCAAGGACTACCCTGCAGTCTATGATATTTTGAAGAAATTACAACACATTCATGGAGGAGATGCAAATGTAAGAAGAGCCAAAGTAGATAGTCTAAGAGGAAAATTTGAGCAGATGAAAATGAAAGAAGGAGAAGACATTACAGGATACAGTGACATAATCAAGACGATTGTGAGTGCCATCAGAGCTATAGGAGGAATAATTGAAGATACAATAGTGGTCAACAAGGTACTAAGAACTCTACTTCCTATCTATGCTATTAGAGTTTCAGCTATTCAAGAGATGAGGTGCAATAAAGATATAACTCTGGATACATTAGTGGGTAGGCTTACAACTTTTGAGCTGGACAACTTTGACAATTACTCTCCTAGATCTAGAAATCTTGAGTCTACATTCAAAACAAAATTGAACATTGGTAAGAAGGATAGATACTCAAAAGGGAAATAGATTGAAAGTGACAGTGATGATGAAGATCTTAACATCATTGAAGCACTACTTGCAAGAAGAGCTGCAACAGGAAAATATAGAGGAAAGATACCATTGATTTGTTTCTCATGCAATTAGGTTGGTTAAATTGCTGCAAAGTGTCCGAACAAAGAAGACAAAGATGATAAAAAGTTAAACAAATTCAAGGGCAAGAAAGATTTCAAGAACTACAAAAGCTACAAGGATAAAGGTAAGAATTCTTGTTATATTGCTAAAGATTTTGACAGTGATGAAGAAGAAGAAATGGTTTATATTGTTGTTAAGGATGAGTCAGACGAATAAGATGAAAAGATAGCACTTTTCTCACACATAAATGAAAATGACACATGGATAATTGATAGTAGTTTTTCTCATCACATGACTAGTGATAAGACAAAGTTTGAACATCTTGAACACTATGATGGTGGGAGTGTCAGTTTTGGGAATGATGAACCTTGCCTTGTAAGGGGAAAAGGTTGCATTGTTCTGAAAGAAGGAATCAAATGTGATAATGTTTATTGGGTTGAAGGATTGAGGAGAAATCTACTTAGTGTAGCATAGCTGAACAACATTGGCTTCAAGGTGGAATTTATGAATGGTAAGGCCAAGCTCCTAGATGGTAAAGGGAACCTAGTCAAAACTGGCAGACAAACAAAAGGTAATCTATTCTATCTCGATCTCACTGAAGGTTCATGATTTATTGCACAAGTAGAAGAAAGTTGGTTATGGCATAAAATGTTGTGTCATATAAACTTTGATAATCTGGTAAACATAAGAAAGAACAAGAGATTCAAAGGTATTCCTATTTTGAAGAAACCCTAGTTAGCAATATGCAAACAATGTCAAATCAGAAAGATGAACAAGACTAGTTTCAAAAGAAAGAATTACAATACTGATGAAGTCTTGGAATTGGTACACACTGACTTGTGCAGACCAATTGGAACAACAAGCTATACTAGAGAGAAGTATTTTATCCTATTTTTTTATGATCATTCCAGAATGATGACTGTCATGTTTATCAGAGAAAAATCAGAAGCTTTTTCAAAAATTCAAGTGGTATCTTGCAAGAGTAGAAAAGAAAATGGGAAAGAAACTAAAATGCCTAAGATCTGACAGAGGAGGAGAATTCATTTCTAATCAGTTCAATGAATTCTATAATGAGAGAGGAATCAAAAGATAGGTATCTGCCCTTGGTACACCATAACAGAATGGAATAGCAGAAAGAAGAAACAGATCCATCATGGATTGTGCCAAAACTCTAATGATTAAAAAGAATGTTGCTGCCAAATACTAGAAGGAGGCCATCAACACTACAGTGTTCACCCTGAACCAAGTTCAACTAAAGAAAGGTAGTAGTAGGACACCTTTTGAACTATGGTATGGCTATAAACCTAATGTTTGTTAGTTCAAAGTATTTGGAAGTAGATGCTACATCTTAAAGGAAGCTAGAAATGGAAAACTAGATGCAAAAAGTGATGAAGGAATATTCCTAGGTTACTCATGTAAAAGCAAAGCATACAAATGTCTGAATCTTACTACTCATAAAGTCATAGAAAGTGTATATGTCAAGATTGATGAGTTTGCAGAAAAATGTGAAGAGAAGAGAAGTAAAGAGCCTAAAGACTACAAGAAATTTGTGTATTATGAACCTGATACTATACCTATGACTCGAGCAATGGTGATGGGACAGTAGAACTGTCGACCACTAAATATACTAGCACAAACTGTGCAACCCAAGCTACTAGTAGAAGAGACTGAGTCACAAACAAAGGGAACTGAGTCACAAGCTAAGGGAACCGAGCCACAGATGGAGGAACCCAAGTCACAGACAGAGGGATCTGAGTCACAGACTATGCAACCCGAGCATGATACAGAGGAACATGAAAGAATGTTTGAAAATGACAGACCTAGTAGATTAAGTCCAGTACCTAGAACAAAAGATCTAGTACTTTCAAGATATGTTAAAAGGCATCATACACCTGAGCAGATAATTGGAGATCAGAAAGAAGGTTTAATGACAAGGAAGAAACTCAGAGGTACATGCCTACTAAGTGAATTTGAACCTAGAACTGTTAAAGATGCATTAAATGATGAAATTTGGATAGAAGCAATGAATGAAGAAATTGAGCAGATTGAGAAGAACAAGACTTGGACTCTTGTGCCTAGGCCAAAGGACAAGAATGTGATTGGAACCAAGTGGGTTTTTATAAATAAGATGAATGAAAATGGAAAATTTTCTAGAAACAAGGCCAGACTAGTTTGTAAAGGATATGCTCAAGAAGAGAGTATTTACTATGGAGAAACTTTTTCTCTTGTTGCAAGACTTGAATGAGTCAGAACTCTTCTGGCATATGTTGCACATAAAGGATACAAAGTATATCATATGGATGTGAAATCTGAATTTTTGAATAGATTCCTAGAAGAATAAGTCTACATTGAACAACCTAAAGGATTTATTGATCCTAATAGAAGGGATATGGTTTACAAGCTACACAAGCATTGTATGGACTAAAGCAAGTGTCCAGAGCCTGGTACGAAAGACTGCATAGCTATCTAATAAGCATTGGATTTCAGAGAACCAATGATAACAGTATTCTATACATAAAAGGACCACAAAACAAAATATTATTAGTAGCAATATTTGTTGATGACATATTATTCACTGGTTATGATGACCTTTGCAAAGCATTCTCAGAAGCTATGAGTAAAGAATTTGAGATGTCAATGTTTGGGGAGATCAAATTCTTTGTTGGATTACAAGTACATCAAATGAAGGATGGTATCTACATTACTCAATCAAAATATATCAAGGAGATACTTAAGAAATTTGGTATGAAAGATTCCAAATGTGTTGGAACACCCATGTGTACCAAATAGAAATTGTCTAAAGATAATGATTCAAAGGAGGTAGATCAGACCAACTACAGATCCATGATTGGAAAATTGCAATATGTCATTCACACCCAACCTAATATTGCATTGGAAGTTGTTATTGTTGCAAGATTTTTAGCTAATCCCATAGATAATCACCTAATGACAATCAAAAGAATTCTGAGATATCTGAAGGGTACTGAAGACTATGGATTATGGTATAAGAAAGGCGGAAGCTTTGATTTAAAGGCATTCACTGATGTTGATTGGGCTGGAAGTGTAGATGACAGGAAAATCACCAGTGGTGGAGCTTTATTTCTTGGAAAGAGGTTAGTATCATGGAATAGCAAGAAACAAAATTATATTTCTCAGTCTACAACAAAGGCAAAATATGTTGCAGCAGCACTGAACTGTTCAAACATCATATGCATCAAGCAGTTGTTATTAGGAATGAGGGAAGAAGTAAAAGAGTCAGTTATTATCTACTATGACAACACTAGTGTCATTAACATTTCAAAGAATGTTGTGATACACACCAAAACCAAGCATATAGCAATAAAGTAACATTTTTTGAGGGAATTGGTACATAATAAAGAAGTAAGGTTGGAATATGTGAATACCAAAGAACAAGTTGCAGACATATTCACCAAACCTTTACCTAAGGATGCATTCTTGTATCTTAGAGGAAAGCTAGGGGTGCTTCCCCTAACTGAAGATCACTAAAATACAATTTAGTGATGCATCAACCCGAGCGACAGTAAAGATCTATCAGTTGATGTAGGTACATCAGAGCACATTGCAGATGAATTTGTACATTCAGGTACATTACAATTACAAAGTGAAATAGTACTGACTATTGATATTTGTGGGATGGTGTCTTTGGCATCTGTTGTCAGAGAGGGAGAGTTTTCTATAATACATAAGAATAAGATAAAAGAGGGAGAGTTCGCTATAATATAGAATAATACAGTAAGAGGAGATTCTGATGTCAGAGGGAGTTTTTGGATGTGAATCAAAATGAAGCTAAAGACATTACTAAATTTTTTGTTGCTCTATAATTCTTTGTATTATGAAATTTTGTGTTTCCATCAATGCCAAAGAGGGAGATTGTTGAAGACAATTATTCAATTGAGTTTTTTCATTGATGTTACACATGTATTTACACCCATATAGTGATGTTACACAAATGTATACATTTAGACCGAGCATAGTTGGTGAACAGAATGAGTTATTTAGTGTTGACCAAGTGCATTCGAGCATTGAAGGAAGTTTGGTGTTGACCGAGTCACTTGGGCATTTCAGTCTTGGTTGGGCATTCAGTGGCAGCCAACTAACAGTGATTTATATTCTATAATTAATTGGTTATATGAGGCTGACTAAATTGTGATTTATTATTAGAAGTATATTCAAGCCAACTTGACAGGGCTTACCATATAAATGAAAGGTCAAGTTTGGATTGAATGTGTGTATAGTGAAAAGAAAGAAGAAAAAGAAGAAGTGTGATATGAAGAGTGAATGTGAAATCAGATAGGGTTCTGATTAAGTACTAATCACTCAAAGATGCAATAGAACATCTAATCAAAAAGAATCCAGTTATAATCAGAATAGAGATATGAATTAGCAAAGACAGTTGCTTATACGTACAGGTCAATTCATTGTTACTTTCTAACAATTGTAGCAGTGATCTAAAATCTCTTAACAGGGTAGACTTAACAGTCTTTTTGTAAATCCTCTCACAAGGTAACATTTCTATGTTGAAGTGTTGAAGACCTCTAACAAGGCCACTCCTCATAGGGTGATTAAATCATTTAACAAGGTCACACCTGACAATGTGTTATTGTAACCTTTAACAGGGTTGGCTCCTAATAGGGCTCACTTTAGAAGAGTAAAAAATAGTAACTAGTTACATTGGTGGTTTTTCCCATATTGGGTTTCCACATTAAATCTTGGTGTCACCTTTGTATATGTTATTTGTTTCATGCTTTATGTTTTTTCACTTAATCTCTAAAGTATAATTGCATTAGATATTATAAATATTACTTTGACACCCGAGTTACAAAAGAATATCTTAACTAACTGAGTAACAGTGTTAAAGTATTTAAGACATCTAAGGGACAAAGGATTTGTTTTGGAGTAACTGATTCACCCCTCCCCTCTTAGTTACTTATCTCATTTCCAACAATATAGAGGAGGATAATTTATTTCTGATGAACTCACTAACTTTTGTAATGAGCACAGAATTCAATGATAGGTTTCTGCACCAAGAACACCACAACAAAATGGGATTGCTAAAAGAAGGAATAGATCCATCATTGATTGTGCTAGAGCACTGATGATTGAGAAAGGCATCACACAAATATTCTAGAGAGAAGCTGTCAGGACTGCTATCTACACATTAAACTGAGTTCAATTAAAGAAAGACACCAATAAGACACCTTATGAGCTATGGTATGGATACACACCCAACATAAGTTACTTAAGAATTTTTGGAAGTCAATGTTATATTTTGAAAGATGATAGAAATGGAAAGCTTGACTCCAAAGGTGAAGAAGGATTATTTATAGGTTATTCTACCAAAAGAAAATCTTATAAATGTCTTAACAAATCCTATAACAAAATCATTGAAAGTGCAAATGTCAAAGTAGATGAATTTGCTAAGAAAAAAGATGAGGAAAGCATAAAGGAACCAGAAGACTAAAATAGGTTTGTCTATAGAGAATAACCTAAAACTCTTCCCAAGCAATAGTGTATCTCTCCCGAGCGACATAACAATGCACCAGAGCATCAATTTGCAAACACCAAAAATTAGGAAATTGCTCACAATGATGTACCGAGCGATGAAGATCAAAATGAAGGTCAAGATAAGGAACAAAATGATGAACAAAGAGCTGAACTGGTACTTGGAAAGTATGTCAGAAGACACCATCCATAGAACCAGATCATAGGAGACAAAAAATTTGGAATGAGAACAAGAAGTAAGTCTCTAAACACTAGATGTTTAATTTGTGATTTTAAGCCTAAATTTGTCAATACTACACTTGAAAATGAAGACATAGAAGAGATTGAGAAGAACAGAACATGGAAATTAGTACCTATACTGGATGACAACAATGTCATTGGTAGAAAATGGATATTCAGAAACAAGTTGAATGAGAATGGAGAAGTCATAAGAAACAAAGCAAGATTAGTATGTAAAGGGTATGCACAAGAAGAAGGTATTGACTATGGAGAAACCTTTTCACCTATTGCTAGAATTTAAGGAGTAAGGATTTTACTTTCTTATGTTGCATTCAAAGGATTCAAGGTATACCAAATGGATGTCAAATCTACATTCCTAAATGGAATACTAGAAGAAGAGGTATACATTGAACAACTAGAAGGGTTTGTTGATCCTAACAAGAGAAACATGGTTTGTAGACTACACAAAGCCTTGTATGGATTGAAACAAGCACCAAGAGCATGGTATGAAAGACTTCACTCTTGTCTCATAAGTATTGGATTTGTAAGAACAAGTGATAATAGTAATCTGTATTTAAAAGAAGATATTGATGATAACATTATGATTGCTGAAATATGTGTTGATGATATTATATTTGGAGGTAATGATATGTTATGAAAATCATTTGCTGATGAAATGAGAAAAGAGTTTGAGTTGTCAATGTTTGGGGAGATCAAGTTCTTTTTTGGTCTACAGATTCTTCAACAGGATGCCAACATATACATCACACAATCCAAATACATCAAGGAAGTTTTGAAGATATTCAAAATGGAGGACTCCGAGCTAGTTGGAACACCTATGGAAACCGGATGCAAGCTGACAAAGGAAGACAAGTAAACCAAGGTAAATCAGACCCTATATATGTATGCACCCTAAAATGGTCGCCTAGACTTTGGGCCCCATTTATTATTTTATCATTTTATCAAATTTCTGAATCAATGCTTTGGAATATTTTCAAATCAAATCAATTTCCTTGATCAAATTGTAA
>MU225567.1:1455413-1478075 GCA_018584345.1 Thuja plicata
CTGATTCAATAGCATATTCTGAGGGCTGATATGTTGTTAATCACACTCCTCCTAGTTAGCAGGCAATAAGTCGATTTTAGTGGGTTCTCTATGTTTTTCATGCTTTTACTAACCCCTTTGATGCTAATATAATGACTTATTGAGTGTTTGTGTTGATTCTGACAGGTACCCATTTACACATACACAGTTGGCATAATTGATCTAGTTGATAAGGAATTTAAGTGAAGTTAATGAAAAGGTTAGATCAGTTATAGAGTTTTCCATTGATGTCAAATAGTCAAATAAGCAACATATTAACTATCTGAGAGAAAGAAGTCTTATCGGCGTAAGGAGGTTAGCTATCGGAAGCCAGAAACTATCGGTTAAAAGGAGAAATCATGACACAGCTGACAAGGAAGAAGAACATGAAAATGGTTTAATAAGATGATGAATTTATGATTATTGGATCTAGGTTTAGGTTATGATGATTAACGATTATATTCTTAAGGAAGAGACAAGAAGAAGTTTGGTATTGTGATGGAGAAGAAGACAAGATATCGGTTGAACAAAAGAACTAATCAGAGAAGGATTATTGCGATCAAAGAAGAGGATACATAGGATTGGAATGGTATGTTATTGTGTTAAGGAAATTTATTAGATATGATATAGTAGAGTTAGTGCAAACTACAAATCATTTTATAGGTTGTTACTCTCTAACAATTGTGACAGTAAAATCCCTTATCGGGTGACCCTAACATGTCTATTGTAAATCCTTTAACAGAGTGTCATTCTCAAAAGAGTGTCTAAAATCCTCTAACCAGGTTACTCTTAATAGGGTACAAGACTTTAATAGGTCTCTAGATAAATCCCATAATTGGGTAGCATTTAACAGTGCTTTTGTAACCCTTAACCGGGCAAGCTCTTAACCGATGTATTTCATCAGAGTACAACTTTTGTGGGTACATATCTCACACTGTGGTTTTTTCCATAATTGGATTTCCACAATATAAATACTGGTGTTGATGTTATTTGAATGTTTATTTTATGTTGCATGGATGTTTAATGTTATGGTAGCTGATAACACTATTATAGGTTAATTAAGCTATAATCAGTAAATCTATTAAGAGAATATTTGAGATTGTATTTTAAGGTTAAGTTGGTGATTATTGATTCACCCCCCCTCTCAGTAACCTTTCCTATACCTACAATTGGTATCAGAGCATTAGTTCCCTAATTTGGAAGCTTAACCTCTTAGGGAAAAGATCTCAAGATGTATAGGAAGGTCGCACCTAAGTTTAATAATAATGCAGACGCCTTTGGAATGTGGGCAAGTAGGATGAAATTGCACCTTTCAGTCCCTCTCAAATAATATAGTGGATTCTCTCACTAATGAAGATGTACAACCTTCATGTGTACTTATCAAAGCAGAGAAGAAAGATAAGTTGATTTATAACTCTATGATGATAGAGCTCGCAAGCACATTGCACAACTCTGAGTATGTTGGTATACAAGATCTGCCTTCATCCAAGAAGATTTGGGATAAGTTGGTACAAGTACATGGTGGATACAAACATGTCTTATAGGAAAAGGTTAACAGACTAAAAGGAAAATATGATGAAATGAAAATGCAAGACCAAGAAACAATTGCACAATATGGAACCATGATTAAAGAAGATATTGTCGCATCCATTAAAGGAGTTGGTGGAAAGATGGAAGAAAGTAACATTGTAAGTAAAATGCTTAGAACACTTGCACACATGTATGCTATTAGAGTTTCTGTGATAAAAGAGCTAAGAACAATTGATAAGAGTGAGAAATTGGTTCACTTATTAGTAGGCTTACAACATTTGAACTATGTAATTTTGACAATAGCCAACCTACTAGTGAAGTTGCATTTCAAGATACAACTAATGTTGGATCATCTAGAAAAGGAAAGACTATTGTTTATGACTCTAACAAATATGAAGGATTATCAGCTGAGGAGAAAGAGTTGGAAGACCTTAAAGCTTTGATTGCTAGGAGATTTCCTAAAGGTAAAGGAAGATACAAAGGAAAAAGTCCTATTACATGCTAGAATTGTAGACAAATCGGTCATTTTGCACACAAATGTCCTAACAAACCGAAAAAGGAACATGATGGAGAAAAGAAAGACAAATGCAGGAAATACAAAGATTTCACTCGGAAGAGAAAAAAGATATGCTACATTGTTGAAGAAGAATAAAATGACTACAATATGGATAGAGATGATAATGATGAGGAAATAGTGTTTGTTGCTATAAAGGAAGATCACTCTACCGACAACACTAAAACCAGTGAAGAGAAAGCTTTGATCTCTAATGTGAATTGTAACAATGATTGGATCATTGATAGCGGTTGTACGTACCATATGACTGGAGATAAGGATAGATTCATAACCATGGAAAAATGTGATGGAGGAACATTTACATTTGGAAATGGTTCTCCCTGCATGATTAGAGGTAAAGTCACTATTGCTTTAACTGATGATGTTTACTGGGCTGATGGATTGAAATATAGTTTGTTAAGTGTGTCTTAGTTGAATAAAAAAGGATTCAAATTTGAGTTTAGTAATGGAAAATACAAAATATTTGAGAAGAATCGAAAGCTGATTGGTACCAGTGGATAGACAAAATATAATATTTTCAAATTGAATACTACAATTGGTATAATTGGTCATTATTTAATTGCTAAAGTTGAAGAAATTTGGTTATGGCATAAGACATTGTGTCACGTGAACTTTGATAATTTGGTAAAGGTTAGTAAGAAGAAAAGTGTTAGAGGTATACCAATATTGAATAAGCCAGAGAATGCAGTATGTAAAGAATGTCAGATAGGTAAGATGACTAGATCATGTTTCTCAAGCAAAGTCTACTCTACAGAACATATCTTAGATTTGGTACACACATATTTGTGTGGACCTATAAGTACAGAAAGCTATAATGGAGACAAATACTTTATATTGTTTGTCGATGACTACTCAAGGATGATATCATTAATGTTGTTAAAAGTTAAATCAGATGCTTTTCATATGTTTAAAATGTATAAAGCTAGAGTTACAAAAGAAACTGGAAAAACTTTGAAATGACTTAGATCAGATAGAGGTAGTGAATTTACTTCTAATGAATTCAATGAGTATTGTGAAGAAAATGGAATCAAGAGATAGTTGGCTGCACCAAGAATGCCTCAACAAAATGGAACTGCAGAAAGAAGAAATAGGTCTATTGTAGAACGTGCTAGAACACTGTTAAATCAAAAAGGAATTGCATAGAAATTCTGGAGAGAAGTTGTTATCACTGTCGTATACACACTGAATCATATACAACTCAAGAAAGGAGAAAACAAGACACCTTATGAAATATGGTATGGTCGAACACCTAATGTTAGTTATTTCAGAATATTTGGAAGCAAATGTTATATTAAGAAGGATGATAGAAATGGAAAGCTTGATAGTAAAAGTGATGAAGGAATATTTATAGGATACTTTACTAAGAGTAAAGCATTGAAGTGTTTGAATAAAAGGATAAATAAGATAATTGAAAGCGCAAATGTAAAGATTGATGAATTTTCAGAATAAAATGAAGAGAATAGTGGAAATAAACTAGAAGGATACAATGAATTGATTTACTTTGAACCTGAAAAGTTAGAAACAGACCAAGCAAGTATGGGCACTGATAACACCCAACCGATAATTGCACCGCTAAGTGAAACAAATAACAAAAATGAACAAATTAAAACTATTGAACCTATAACACCAAGAAATATAAGAATTAATCACAACTTGATATATATACTAGGAGATAGGAGTGATGGAGTATTAACCAAATGTCAATTAAGAGCCTAGAATACCACATGTTTACTATTGGAGATGGAACTAGATTGGTAAAAGATGCACTAAAGGATGAAGATTGGATACAAGCAATGAAAGAAGAGATTGAACGAATTGAGAAGAAAAAAACATGGTCGTTAGTTCCCATACCTAAAGATAAAAATGTTATAGGAATGAAATGGGTTTTCAAAAACAAACTTGATGAAAATGGTGAATTAATAAGGAATAAAGCTAGATTGGTTTGTAAAGGTTATGCACAGGAAGAAGGACTGGATTATGGAGAGACTTTTTCACCTGTCACTAGATTGGAAGGAGTTAGAATATTAATGGATTATGTAGCATATAAATGATTTAAATTTTATCAAATGGACGTTAAATTGACATTTCTGAATGGAATATTAGAAGAAGAAGTATATATTGAACAACCTGAAGGATTTATTGTTGAATAAGGCAAGGATTTGGTTTGCAAATTACATAAAGTATTATATAGAACCTGAAGCAAGCACCGAGAGCATGGTATGAAAGACTACATTCATATTTAGCTAAGATTGGATTTGAAAGAACTAATGATAATAGTAATGTGTATTTGAAAATTGAAAGTGAAGACAAAGTTTTAATTGTTGAAATATTTGTTGATGATATAATTTTTGGAGGAAATGATTTGCTTACTAAATATTTTGCTGAAGAAATGAGGAATTAATTTGAGATGTCTATGATTGGAGAATTTTTTTTGGGGGGGGTTTACAAGTACAACAGATGCAGAAAGGCATTTACATAACTCAGTCTAAATACATTAGGGAGATATTGAAATTTTTTGGAATGGAAGATTCAAAACTTGTAGGTACACCTATGGTAACTAGTTGTAAACCATCAAAAGATGATGATTCCAAGGAAGTGAATGAAAATTTATACAGAATAAGGATTGGAAAGCTATAGCATGTTGTTCATAATAGACCTAATATTGCACATGTAGTTGGAATAGTTGCTAGATTTTCATTTGATCCTAAGGATTCACATATTATTGTAGTTAAGAGGATATTCAGATAGCTTAAAGGAACAAAAACTTATGGTTTATGGTATGAAAGGAAAGGAGATTTTAATCTTCAAGCATATACAGATGCAGATTGGGATGGAAATATTGATGCCAAAAAATGTACAAGTGGAGGAGCTTTATATTTGGGAAGCATATTGGTATCATGGACAAGCAAGAAGCAAAATTGTATTTCACAATATACAGCTAAAGCTGGATATGTTGCTACTGTCATTAATTGTTAGAAAGTGTTATGGATAAAAAATATATTAGAATGAATACATGAGAAAGTTGAAAAACTTGTTGTTATACATTGTGATAACACAAGTGCCATTAATATATCAAAGATCCCGGTAATGCACTCAAAGACCAAACATATAGCTATAAAGTATCATTTTCAAAGGGAGCAGGTACATGATAAAGAGGTAAGATTGGAGTACATTCCTATAAAGGAATAAATTATTGATATATTCACTAAACCTCTACCTAAGGAGAGCTTTGAATATCTCAGAGGTAAACTAGGGTTCCTACCCCTCTCAATAATTAACTGAAAGCATATGCAGTATGCATTAGTTCATAACATTCTAATGGAATATTTGAAGTATACATTGATGTACAAGTGGACTACTCTATGGGGGAGTAGTCTAGGCAAGTGAAAGGAAAATAAAAGAGAAAATAGTAAGGTTGATCACCTTTGGCATTGTTGGCAAAGGGGGAGAATAAAGGAAGAAGATAATAAATAATAAGAGAATAGAGAAGTAAGAAAGTAGAGAGATGAAGCAGAATAGACATAACTAAAAGATCAGTACATAAAAAGGTACAAATATGGTGGATCACTAGAAGTTTTCCAAAGCTTTCCGTCAATGCCAAAGGGGGAGATTGTTGGCATATGGAGAGATTATTGGTATAACTGCTCTAGTTGATAAGGAAGTTAAGTGAAGTTAATGAAAAGGTTAGATCAGTTATAGAGTTTTTCATTGATGTCAAATAGTCAAATAAGCAAAGTATTAACTATCAGAGAGAAGAATGTCTCATCAACGTAAGGAGGTTAGCTATCAATTAAAATGAGAAATCAGGATATAACTGAGAAGGAGTAAGAATGGGAAAAAAATTTAATAAGATGATGAAGTTATGATTATTGGATCTAGATTTAGGTTTTGATGATTAATGATTATCTACTTAAGGAAGAGACAAAAATAAGTTTGGTATCGTGACAGAGAAGAAGACAAGATATCGGTTGAACATAAGAACTAATTAGAGAAGGATTATTGTGATCAAAGAAGATGATACAACGGATTGGAATGGTATGCTATTGTGTTAAAAAACTTTATTGGATCTATTATATAAGAGTTAGTGCAAACTACAATCATTTTATAGGTTGTTACTCTCTAACAATTGTGACAGTAAAATCCCTTATTGGGTGACCCTAACAGGTCTATTGTAAATCCTTTAACAGGGTGTCATTCTCAAAAGAGTCTCTAAAATCCTCTAACTAGGTTACTCCTAATAGGGTACAAGACTTTAACAAGCCTCTAGGTAAATCCCATAACTGGGTAGCATTTAATAGTGCTTTTGTAACCCTTAAGCAGGAAAGCTCTTAACCAAGTGTATTTAAAATGAGTACAAATTTTGTGGGCATAGATCTCACACCTTGGTTTTTTACCTAATCGGGTTTCCACAAGATAAATACTGGTGTTGATGTTATCTAAATTTTTACTTTATGTTGTATCGATGTTTAATGTTATGGTAACCGATAACACTGTTATAGGTTAATTAATCTATAATTGGTAAATCTATTAAGAGAAGATTTGAGATTATGTTTTAAGGTTAAGTTGGTGATTACTTATTCACCCCCCCCCTCCTCTTAGTAACCTTTCCTATACCTACATCCTTCACTATTTTGTAAAGGTTTTTATGTTAGTTTTTTAAAATGGTCCCCTAATTTCGACCCATCCATAGTTAAATTTTCTTATGCATTTAGATGGATTAGTATAGCTTGCCTTCCTATAGAAATTTTACACAGATAAATTATTGCTAAAATAGGATACTTTTTGGGTGGCTTCGAAGGATTAGAAGAGAATTTGATGAACTCCAACAATGCCAAAATTATTTTTGATTATTGCACCACAAGAGAACTGAAACCGATTAAAATAATCTCTAATAATTTAATCTATATTCTAAAACTAAAAAATTTCTTAAGTAATATTACCAGTAGAATTATTTTCACAAACCCCGGAGCTTCTAAAGACTTTTATGATACAAAAAATAACCTAGAAATCTCTAAAACCATAGTAAACACCAACCTTGACATGAAATTAAACTCAAATTTAGGAGGATTCACTATCCACAATCTTGAAGACAAAAACTGCAATACAGCTCCTCATCGTGTAGCAGATATAGAAGAAAGAGAAATAATTGTGACTAAGGAGGGATATCTTAACTTGGACTACAAAAAAGTAGAGTTAAGAACCCAAGGTAACCCTATTACACTTATTGACTATGAACCATCCCCCTGCTCCTCCCCCCTAATTAATATAGACTTATCTAAATCGGGGCCTATGATTGTTGAACCGAATTTTATAGAAAATGAGTTGATCACACACTCCCTAATGAATATTAACCTCCCCAACCCCTTGCAACCCCTCCAATTAATTCTATGACAAACCAAAACAACATTCAAACAGATACACTGCTAGCTAACAAGTCAAAATAAGAGGCTCTGATCAAAAGTATGTTAGCCAAGATGTCTATTCTCAGTAAGCTTCTATATGAAATTATGCAGGTTCATGATGAAGTTAGAAATGAATTGATTGTCTAGTTTGAACTCCAAGAGCATATCTCTTTACATAATTTGAATTATGATCAAGATAAGGATAGTAACATTAATAAAGTAGAATATGATATTCACAAAAGTGAACAAGTAGCTAACAATGAGATACCTATTGATATTGAAACTGAAACTATCCCTGCACCTATAAATACTTCTTTCACACCTAAACTTTAAAATAATTACATGCCTCGAGAAATCCCCAGTGACATATCTCCTTTGAAGGAATCTCAAATTCCCTCTGAACTAGAAGTCGTATATGACATGATGGGTATCAACCACACCTTTAAAGAAAATGAGATCAGATTTGAGAACTTAAATCAATAAGACAGTAATGGAAATGTATCCCTTGTAGATCTAATAAATGAGGAAGACGAGTTAAGAGATGACAATGCCATAGAGGAAACTATAATCACCAATGCTCAGAACAACTCTAAACTTGGCATTTCCACCACAATGAAAGGATCTGAGACCCCCAATTATGATAGATCTCTAAAAAAAGGGGGTAGAAAATCCATTAGTGAGCTCATAATGAAAGATGGAGAAGCTGAAAATCAGGCTAAGCTACCTATATCCTTTTATGTAGGGAAGGGGAAGTACCTTCCCACGACCTAATGAAAATCACCATGTGGAATGTTAGGGGCTTAAATTCTCCTAACAAACAATGTCTCCTAAAGCACAGCCTTAACACATTTAAATCTAAAATAATTTTACTTCAAGAAACCAAACTTATTAAGGAAGAAAATGCTAAGTTAGAAAGGAAACTAGTACTATGGAAAATGGAAAAAATAAATACTAAAACTGCCTCGAGGGGTCTACTCATCCTATGGGATCCAAAGAAAGTTAAATATGAGACTAAAATTTCAAACCCAAACTAGATGGGTGGCTGGATTAGAAGTACCAAAAGCAACCTCTATTTCTTTTTAGTTAATGTTTATGGCCCCAAAACAACCAGTGGTAAACAAATAACATGGAATGAAATTGGAAACCTCTGCAAAGATTTGCCCAATATAAATACTCTTATAGGGGGTGAATTCAATGCCATAGTAGACCTAAATGAAAAAAGAGGATGATATAAAATAAAAACCCAAGAGATGAAAGATTTCAGAGAATGATCTTCAATAATAATCTAACTGATATTAAAAAAAACAACAAAATCTATACTTGGAATAATCAAAGAGATGGAGCTAGAAACATTGCAGAGAGACTAGATAGATTCCTATTCACATGAGATATGGCTTCTTTTAACCACTCATTATCCACTTATATTCTCACTATTTCAGGATCTGACCACTTTCATGTTACTTTGGACATAATTGAAGATGCAAAGCCAACCAGGAACTCGTTCAAATTCAAAAACATGTGATTTCTAGATGTCAACTTCCTTGAGCTACTTAAACAATGGTGGAAAGAGGATCACTTTGAGGGATCAAATATGTTCTATTTTATATCTAAATTAAAATCTCTAAAAATTAGGATACTTAACTGGAACAAGGAACACTTTAAAAATATTTTTGAAGAAACAATTGTAGTTGAAAAAGATATTATAGATTTAAATGAAGAATTTCTCAGGGTGGGGATGGACAATGAATTATATTTTAGAGAAAAAGAGTTGTTGCATTAACATGAAGAACTGTTATCCAAATAAGAAATATATTGGAAGCAAAAATCTAGATAAAATTGGCTTATAGATGGTGATCGCAATACCAAATTCTTCTACAATAGCACAAAACAAAGGAGAAACATTAATAGAATAACCAAGATCAAGAATAGTCAGAGAAACACCATTGAGAATCCTGAGGAATTAGCAAAAGAGGCAGTCACCTTATTTCATAACACTCTGAATAATTGGGAATCCTCCAACCTTAATGCACATAATGAACTTCTCAAAAACATCCCAAAACTTATCACATCATAAAATAACAAATGGTTAAACAAAAAATTTACTAAAGATGAAATCAAGGAATCTCTCTTCTAAATGCAAACGGATAAATCTTTGAGTCCAGATGGTTTCCATGCAAGCTTCTTCTAGAAATGTTGGTATTTCTTGGGGGATGAACTATGGGAAGCCATAGAAAACACTACAAAATCAGGAACCCTTCTCAAAGAAATTAATAACATTTTTATAGCTCTCATTCCAAAGAAACAAGAAGCTGAACAAATTGGAGACTTTAGACCTATTGCCATCTATAACACCATTTAAAAGATTTTAAATAAATCTATAGCAAACATACTTAAAAATCTACTTCCCTCATCATTTCAGAAGAGAAGACATGGTTTGTCCTTGGCAGATCAATATTGATGGAATCATTATCATTCAATAACTATTACATTCCACAATAAAAAGGACCCTTGTAAGTTAATTAAACTTGACATTAAAAAATCCTATGAAAAAGTAGATTGGAGGTTTTTATGCAAGTGCCTTGAGGCATTTGGCTTCTCCAAGAAATGAATAAATCTGATTTTCAACTATATTTCTACACCTAAACTATTCATTCTCCTAAATGGAACTCCTGAGGGTTTTATTGACATCTCAAGGGGAATTAGACAAGGTGACCCTATCTCTCCCTTCCTCTATGTTATCATGGTAGAAGCCTACGATAGGATGGTCTCCTCTTATCACCAAGATGAAAACATTCAGGGAGTGAAAATCATAGATGATTTAGACAATATTACACATCAACAATTTGTTGATGACACCATCCTCTAAGAAAAAAGCTCTAAATATGAAGCTTTAAAACATAAATAAATACTCAACTTATACATGAAAGCATTTGGTCAACAGGTCAATGCTAAGAAATCTGAAATCTATTTCATAAACACTGATAAAAAGATGGACATGACCTCTGTCTTATTTTAGGCTACAAGAAAGCTAATTCCCCATGTAAATATTTGGGGATGCCCATTGACAAGAGCCAAAGGCATGAAAAAACTTGGGAACCCTTAATTCAAAATCTTGATTACAAAATGGATATTTGGAAAGGGAAATGACTTTCCAATGCAGGTCACCTCACTATGATTAAATCAGTTCTATTAGCCATCCCTACCTATCAAATTTCATGCATACCTCTATCTCAATATGCTAAAACTAAAATAGACAAGAAGCTAAAAAAAAAATCCGGCAGGGATTTTTCGATAACAAAAAGATGAGACTTAATTAGTTAGGAAAAGATCACCAGGCCTCAAAATGTTGGAGGCCTTGGCATTAAGAAAACAATATGGCAGAATCTAGCCCTAGGCTCCAAAATTGCATGGATAATTTACCAAGATCCCAAAAGCAAGTGGACTAAAGTCCTGTTGCATAAATACCTCACCCCTAATGATCATTCTAGCATCTTGCGAATGGATAATCCCCCCAAAGGATCTAAGGCTCAAAATTTCATATTAGAAAGTAGAGATATCATTAGAGACAAACTTACCTGGGATGTAGGGTCAGGAAAATCCATTCTCTTCTGGGAAGACTCGTGGGGAGGATACTCCTCTTTAAATACCCTGGCTTCTCCAAATATCAATACCACACTTTCCAATGCCCGGGGAACCACTCTGGACAAATATATCAATTATACTAAAGGGGACACTTATTCTGATTGGAGAAGGCTATCCTTAAACGATACTACCCTTTCCCATATGAAAAAGTGGAATTATCCCAAATCCTTAATTCTGCCATATTGCCCAAAAACTAAGTGATGACAAATTAATCTAGGAAGGATCTAAAACAAGAAGATACAATGTCAAAGATGGTTACAACTATCTAGTAGACTCACAACAATAGAAAAACCCATACTTACCCCTTAACCTCTGGTGGGATAAGCAATATCTTCCTAAATCCAGGATGTTCCTATGGGAAACCTTACAAAAAAATGGATTATAACTATAGAATGGTTCAAAAAACTTGAGTTCGAAGGTCCTTCTAGATGTGTTTTACGCAAAAAATATGAAGAATCAGTGGACCACATATCATTGAATTGCCCATATGCTCAAGACTTCTAGAAATGATTGTTATCAAAACTACATTTCAAACCAGCTAACAATAACAATCTAATACAACACCTTTAGGCTTAGCCATTCCCCAAAAATAGAAACATCTAAGATGCACTATCGATTATTGCACCCTTGATCCTACTTTGGGAGCTATGGAAGGAACAAAAAATGGAGAATATTCCAAAAGACTGAGATGAATCATCTCACTTTCCAACAAAATTGAAGCTAGCATTGTAGAAAATCTAAATGACTAAATCAAAAATGACACCCACCATGAAGGAACATTTACCCCATGGGAAAATGAGATGAAACAGAAATAGTTTGGCCTCATCCCTCCCCTCCTATATGGTAAGGGCGAGAATGATAGCAAACTAGTTAGGGAAAACTGCATATGGTCCCCACCTCCAATAGATAGGTATAAACACAATTTCTATGGGGCCTCTCGAGGTAACTCGGGCTCGACAGGATTTGGATGCATCATACATGAATGGAAAGGGAATATTATTGGTAAGTTAGCTAAACCCATAGGGCTCAAATCTAACAACATGGAAGAAATAGAAGCTGCCATAAAAGGTCTAAAACTATGCAAGTCTCTAAACCTTAAGAACCTAGAAGTGGAGGGTGACTCCCAAATCATAATTAACACTTTTAGGAATGGCTTCACACTCAGCTTGAAATTAAACTCAATTTTGGGTAGATCCATGTGTCTCCTTCCATTTTTCAACTCTATTAACTTTAAACACATATATTGGGAACGAAACAAAGAAGCTAACCATCTAGACAATCTTGGTGCAGATGGGAAGAGTATATCATGTTGTCTAGATGATGAAATGTAACCTCAAACACTTTTACCCTCGCATGTGCCTTGTCACTCTTTTCACCATCAAACCAACTTGGTTTAGCTTCCCCCTATCCCTGTGATAGTCATACTCTCACATATGGCTTCACGAACTATTACGTATTATGTATACTCTCAAACACCTATAATTTTTTGAGTATTGTATAATAGTGGTAATATTATTAGCTCACTGATCCTCATCTTCTCATTGTCAAATGTCCCTCTTCAGCCCTCCCTCCAGATTGGGCTTTTTCTATTTTCACCTACACTGTCACATCCTTCCAAGAGACTACCCACTCATGCAGATATTTGTTTCCTGCTCTTGGGTACATAATTATTTATAGTTAGCAAGTGACTATGTTTATGAAAACATTAGTAGTCCCTCTATCACATTATTCTTGATATCATAGTCCAACCCTATAAGTTTCACTCTATGTTTCTACATTGTTAAAATATTAATAAAGACTGTGCCATTACTTCACAAGGATCCAAACGTCCCTCTTTCTGAAGGCTCAGATTCAATTTAACATTCTATAACATCAAATTCTTCCTCAGGGTTCTGAAAACTCTAATATATTAACTCTCAACCATGTACATTTTAAAATCTTGGACAAAACTAATATAGCCACAAACATACAAACAAGATTTTAAAATGATGTTTCAAAGTTTGTATCCACATTCAGTTTAGCACAATTTATAGACAAACTTCATGCATGCCCAGATTATTTTCAATGTACACAAAACAAATTGTCTTCATAGGATACCAACTCACACACTCATACTTCTAAATCAAATTTCCAAATCTAATTTAGCCATAATAAGATTAAAAAAACATAATCTAACAACTTTTTTCCCACATTCAGTAAAGCATGACTCGTTCACAAAAATCACATTATTAGATGTATCCTTTATAGTACATTATATATAGCCATGTCTTATCCATCAGATATTGACATATTTTCTTCTCTCTCAAAAATGCATTTATGCATACTTTAGCGCACTCCCTTGCTACCTCATTTTTTGCTACACTATAAAGTTGGCATACCCACATCACTGGTTCTTTGGTGTTTGCATCAGGTAGGTTCAAACATATGAATTTATTCTTATATATATTGTTAAAGTTAAATAAAAAATCTAGTAATTATGTGGTAATTAAACCTTGTAAGGCACATGGGTGAACCCACAATAGTGGGTTACACTTTTTCAGAGGAAGGAATTTGCCCCGAAAAGTGCGACCAAAGAAAAACTAAAACTTACTTTCGATCAGAATTGACAAACAATTTCGATCGTAAGTGAGTAACTTACGATCGAAAGTACCAAAAAGTAGTACTTTTGATCGTAAGTTACTTTTGATCGAAAGTACTAAATTACTTTTGAAAGTACCAAAAGTAGTCAAATCATGAAATTACTTTCGATAGAAAGTAGTTTCGATCCAAACTAAATAGTTTCGATCGAAACTACTTTCTATCGAAACCCTCTGATTAGAGGCCATTTGTAGAGGCTAACATAAATCTGCAGTTTTCATGGCTTCGGAGCTCAAGCACGGGGCTCAAATGGATGAATAGGGAGATGTCCTTTTGCATAGCACAAGTACTCGGAATGAGCTTTCTAACAAATATAGATTTAATTTTTTTTTAATTAATTAGGTCTATGTTTTTTGACGTGCATCGAATGTAGGTTTTTTATCCAATATAAACCTCCAAGTTTGACGTTCAATGAAAAATAGTAAAAAAGAGAATTTTTTTTTTTGAAAAATAATAGTGCCCTCCGACTTCAAGTCTACTTTCTATCATTTTTTTTTTGAATTTTGATAAATACACAAGTTATAAGCTATGTAGTCAAGGTATGTCAAAATTATGGTTTACTCTACTTCAATCGTTCATAAAATATGAAATAATCATGATAATGTCATCAAACCAATTACATGCCCTCCGTATGGATGTTACAAAACCAAATTTGAAAGAATCGCATTGATGTCTATTTTAGAAAAACAATTATGCTCTATGAAGTCAATGTAACTTTTTGAAAAGACGTTTTCAGCAACATAGCAATTTTCGTGGGAGAAAAACAAAACCATTCAAATTAATTCAAAAAAAAAAAGAAAAAATATATTTAGAATCTAGACAGAAAATCCTAAAAGACTCTATTTTACTTCATCTTCCAATTTCAAACAATTTAATGACAATATGCATCTGAATCTGAAAGTTTTTTTTTCAAAATGTAGACTTCAATGTCCGTTTAGGCAAAAAAGTGTAACTCACTATTGTGGGATCACCCACATACATGTATGAATATATAAAAATGTTTGAACTTAAACCCTGATATAGTAAGTATCGCAGATGATGAGTAGATCTGCGGGTTTATGATTACTAAAAATATTTAAAGTTATACATACATGGTGATTGATGATCTATGTATATGTTCAAGCTATCTTTATGTCTAATGATATATCTGGTTTCATTTTAGCAATCAACTTCATTATGCGGATGGAAATGAATTAGTCCTCCCTACCACTATTGTAGCCTTTATAGTCTCTTATCTTGCACTCAAATATATACAGAATGAAGAGAATCAAGTTTGGCTTCAAGTTGAGAGATTATTAGGCTATAATAGTTTATGGGGAGTGATTGTTGGTTATATGCTGACGATAAATCGCTAACTATTGGGGTTTTTTGTATAGTCTATAAAAAGTGATATTAATATGTATTTGGTCTTGTATGGTTAATATGAATAAATAGACCTGGGACCTCTACGAGGTCTATGCTAACTATTTAACAAGATCCTAGTAGTGTTGTATGTGTTTTGTTGTTGAGGTATTGCAGGTCATAAGGGAATGGATTATAAAAATTAGTTTGAGACAAATCAAGCTAGACTTTATACAATAGAACAATAGTGGCAAGAGATAAGATCTCTTAGGTAGACAACTAATATAATAGTAACAAGTACCTAGGTGGACTGTTTAAATAAAAACCTTCTACAAGACAAAAATCAACATGATATAAGAATTCATTAACAAAATCCATGAACAATGCATGTAATTAAATTGGTACCCCCCATTATTTATAATTTGGGGTGACTGTAATGGTATAATTTATTTTTCAAACTTTGGAGCAATACCGGTAGGTTTTCTCTAGCTGGCTCTTTCCTCCTGGTGCTCCCAATGAGTCGGTTTGTAAATAGGTTTAAGTTTAATAAAATAATATGGCTAAGGCTTTTTATCAAGCAAAAAAAATGAGAGTCACCTATCCAAAATAGAACAAAGAATATGAAATTAGCATTTACAAGCATAAATTTTATGGCAATTTTAGACTTAATTTACCCACCTAAACGATTTTGGAATTTGCTAGAAAGTGGTAGGTGATGACCAATTTTTTCTTCAAATATTTAATGCTTCTTCCTCTTCATCTTTATATTTGTCGATGACCACTAGACAATCTCTAACTATGTTTTCCAATTGCAGACCATACTGTGACCCCTTTATCTCTTTTATTATAACCACTTTAATAAACTTCTTCATAACTCAGGTAGAGATATTGTCAATCCATGATTTGGTGTAGCCTCCTCAATCCTCTAGAATAATATTAAACATGGCAACTCTCAGCTTGCTTTTGAGCTTCAAAGACTCTAGCCGCTTGAATCTCTGTGTCAAATTACAGGGCCAAATCGTGTAGGATTCAGTCCAAGATGTGTGAAATAAACCTTAGCCTATCAAAACATATTGTCTTTCTCTACAAGTTTGACCCAAAATCATTTACAATTATTTCTTTCCATCGCATAAAATGACATGAATCAAAACAAAGATAATTCACATAACATCAAAGGATAAAACAAGAAGTAGAATGTGACAAACTTATGATGCAAAGTGCATATATGAGAAAAGCTAGTTAGCACGTGAACAACTAGAACTAAAAGATGCATGCATTTCTAAGATCTTTTTGCTATGGAGAAAGCTTAATGTAATGGCCCAACATTCATGTGGAAGCTACTTGAGTTGCATCTTATATTTTATGCTTCTAAAATGAAGGTTAACAAAAATTATTTGATGTCATTCTCTACATTTGATAAGTCTTTATTACTTTATTCAATGGAAATAAGATTTGTACAGATTTCTAAAATAAATGGTCGCATGTGATTGAGTTTGTAATTAATGAAGATAAGACGTCTACTTTCTTAGATTTTTCTAGATTTACTTTTTTCCATGTCTTGTCATAAATAATTTGTTTCAAAAGAAAAGGAAAAAAACAAATTGTACATTGAATTTTGTTATATAAGCCAATACAAAACAAATAAATAACATATATAATAAAGTCAAAATAGCTATATATTTCATTCAAGAATTTAATATCATTTGACATATGATGTGATGTAATAAATTGAGTAGATTAAAAAATGCAATTTGAAGAAAGAAAAAAATGAATTGCAAAATGATATTTTATAATTATTTAAAATAAGAAATAAATACAAACTATGGACTTTTTATTCATTTTTTTAAAAAAAATTCAACATGATGATTGGTTAAACTAATAGCAAAAAAAGAACATAACAAATGCATAAGTATCCTCCAATTGACAAGAGGACATTGTTGCATCATGTTCTTACCATAATGCTTTTATATTGATGTTGAATTTTGTAATAATATTAAATCTTCATATTAAATCTTGAGGTTGTTATATAATAATTTGAAATTCTTGAAATAATATTGAAACTTTTGTAAATTGTAATAATATTAAAATTCTGACATGGTTATATAATAATTTGGAATCCTTTAAAAAATAATTGTATAATAATATTACAACTTTTACAAATAGTATTGAAAAAAGTTTAATAAAAGTTTTGTTAAAAAATTGAATATATAAAATTATAATTAAAGCTCAATGTACAATATCTTTTTATCGCTGAATTAAAATTAATCTATCTATTATAACAAAAAAAAAATTTATAATAGCTATACATATTATTGTTAACAAATTAAATATCATAACTATACTTGTAATAATTAATCTATAATAGAATTATAACAAAGATATAATAATAACTTATTATAATATGAGTTATTCATATCTATTATTATTCATAGTCATTATTTTACTATTTATCATTAATGACTATATAATAATAATAATAAATTATTTAATTATCTTTAATTTGTATTTAATTAACTATGTTATGATTAGTTTATAGATATGTATATATATTATATTCTTTATTAGTACTTATATTATTATCTATGTATATTATTTATTATATCATATTATATAAAAAAATATTATTTAAATGAGTTAATTAAAATTGTATATATAATCTTTTTGTATGTTTGATATTTATAATTATATATATATTTTGAATTATTATCTAAAAATCAAGTGTTAGGACAAAATGAGTCACTATTATGTAATAGTGAAAATAAATAAGACAAAATGAGTTACTATTGTGTAGTAGTGCAACGACTGTAAAGTACTATTATTTAATAAAAAAAAAGAATTTATGTGATTTAAAATAAATTTAGAAAAATTAGTCAATCTATTTTACTAGATTGGTATGGTTTGCCATTTGATAAGATTTGGGCGAATGCATAAATATTCCTCCTGAACTAATAACAATAATGCCAAATACACTTTAAAAAAGAATTATTCACAATAATTATATACACAAACATCAACACAAATTATCTAAGGAATCTTTTATATCAAATCACAATCTTTAGATCATGATGCTATAAGATCTTGGTGTCAATCATGCACACCATTCTTTCTTCCAATAGTCAAAATGAATACATCATTAAAATCTATTTCAAATCCAAACACAACACTACATTAATTCTTCTTAAATATTTGAAGACAAGTAGATCAAATAGACAATGAAGTTGGTATTGTAATTTTGATATAAAATATTTTAAAAGACATTTATTTAAAAAATATATAAATTGTAAATTATAAAAATATAATCATGTTATTTTAATTCTACTTTCTTAACAATTTCAATAAATAGAACCAAATAATGATACAAATCAACTCAACTCTTGATTATTTTATGGTAAAAATGAACAAGAAAAATATTTTATCAATAGTAAATAGCTTACATCATGCTCCTAACATTAATAGTTTGGATATGTTATCAAATAGTTGAATTTTTTAAATCTACTCATTTCTTATCCATCAAAAGAAAAAATAAATTCAATTGATTTGATGAGATAGGAAAAAGTTCATGAAAAAAAAAAATTGCACTGTATTTGATTTCGCTATCAAATATTTTGTAGTCAAAATGAACAGAAAAAGATTCTTTCCATAATAATGACATTTGCTCATTTGCAATTTGCAGTCTTGTGTTACAGATGGATTTTAGCTTTTTAACCTTTTTTAATGTTCCCAATGACCAAGCACTGAGAAGATGTCAATCAATTCAAAAGGTTTGACAGAATGTTAAATTTATTGAACTCCATCCCTCCAAAACTTCGCTCTCTGTAGTTTCGTATGGAAGAGCTATTCATTACCGTTGAACACCAGAAAAAGAGCGGGGAAAACACTGGTGTGCGCTTGAATACCATACCAGGCCTAATTATCGGATTCACATGGCCAACGAAATCGAAGATTGGAAACAGAAACTTCCCTGCTCGATAGACACTGAAATTTGTAACGGATGTCATTGCAAAAGCAAAGATAACCAGAGCTCTACGGAGTATTCCTACTTCTTCAAAGTCATGCTCGGAGATTTTGCACAAAAACTGGTATCATCAATTGCTCATGCACGCTTCTTCATCCTTTGGATATATACACAAAGTCAGATTCACTCTTTTCATTCTTTGGATATACACACACATTTAGATTCACTCTTTTCATTCGTTCATTGGATATATATATATGCATACACCTTACAAAAAGTCAGATTTACTCCTTTTCATTCTTTGGATATATACACACATTTAGATTCACTCTTTTCATTCATTGGATATATATGCATACACCCTTTTTCATTCTTTGTATGTATACACACATTTAGATTCCCTCTATTCATTTCTTGGATAATATGCATACTTTCATTCTTTGAATAGATACACAAAACTTGTTTGCTATTTATTATGTTTCTTTTACTGCAGCGTATTCCTCCTGCATTTGTTCATAAGCTCAGTGATGAAACTGATGAAGATATAGCTTTGGAAGGCCCAACCGGGCACCAGTGGCTCATAACTTTATGGCGTGCAAGTACAGAAGTGGAATTCCGAGAGGGTTGGGGTAGTTTTGTGAGCGATCAAAGAATTGAGCTGGGTGACTTTCTGGTGTTCAAGTATATTGGTAGGTCGCATTTTCAAGTTAAGATATTTGGAAGAAGTGGGTGTGAGAAAGAGATCATTGTTTGTGAATCTGAGAAGAAGCACTCTGATTTACAGCGTAAGAGAAGCCCTGCCACTCCTAGTACTTGTATTGTTACCTGGAGCTATCATCAACCCATCAAGAGTAAGGTCCCAGTCAGATTGGTTTTTGGTGAGGAAGAAAAATATGTTCAAGCAGGAGCAGTCCTTAAAGCTAAATCCTCTTCTAGAGGTAATTCAATGATTTCCCATTACCGATTGTAGAAATCTGCAGGTGCCAAAATTGTATTGAAGTTTTACTGCAGGCATCATAAATGGAATCTAAGCCAAACTCTGAGCCCATGAATTTAATTTCAATGCAGGAAAGAAGAATGCTAGATGTGGCCGGCAAATTGTTGCTGGAAAGAAGAACTCGATGCCGAAATCTGCAGGGCCTGAGACTGAAGAAAAAAGTTATTTAGGAGCTTATTATGCTTCTTGTAGGCGTCCTGTTACCGAAGCAGAAAAAAACAGGGCCGTCCAGGATGCTAATTCTTTCGCATCTGATAATTCCTTCTATTTACTAGTGATGAGGCCATCTAACGTGTATCAAGGATTTTGGCTTGTAAGAAATCTCTTTCCCTTCATATGTGTGTTTAGCATGGGCTATAGCTTAATGCTTTGATCTTATACCCATTTTCGTCAGGAAGGAATCGTAAGATTAAGTGGGTTTAACAGGTTAATGTAATGTAGTCTATCCAATGCTTCAGGTTTTTATATTTTCTCCTCAGCCGGGACTAAGAGAAATTTATCAAGGCTAATGCAAGAAAATCTTGTTGATGTTTAAGAATGCTCCGTTTTCTGCTTACCCGGGTTTAAGAGGGGTATAAGAGTATAATTTAGTATAGTCTATCTGAAGCTTAAGGTTTCTCTATTTTCCGCTTAGGGAGTTTAACTGATGCAAGCCAGTTCCTTGAATCTGCAGATTAGATTGCAAAGAAAAATACCCTCTTCTGTGTTAATTCATGCCTGTGAATATTGTCAAATGGCAGAGATCTAAACAGTCATGAAATCAATTATCTATATCCATTTGAGTAAACTATATGTTATTTTATATAATGCTAATACTCAGAAACTACTACAGCAGACACAGTAAGTATACTACAGATTCCCCACAAAACTGACTCTACTAATTACCCATGCGTCCCAGCCTCTACCGCCAGAACAATTTGTAATATCCCAAAAAAGGATACTAAAAACAAGACCCTAATTTCTGCAAACTAGGGCACAAATCTGATAACAAGAACTTTTACAAACTAGGGCATAATCTGGAAATGAACTTGCATCAAATTATTCTCATTAAATCTCAGATTTCAGAACAGATCTAGGACCATAAATAGAAAATTCTGATTGTTATTATGATCAGAAGTAAATACAAAATAACCTAGAATTTTTTGGAATAAGGATGACTGATTTTTTCCCTAATTTTTCTGAGTGGGAGTCCAGAAAATAGACAGTATTAGATGCAGATTTACCTCAGAATTTTTTCTGGGTTTTATCCCCTAGCTGTCCAAAAATGCAAGTGCTTGACTCCCAAAATGATTGTCAAACAGTCTGTTCTATCTGCTCTTTGCAGCCCTCCCACAAGTGCTCAGATATTGACAAAATGCAGCTGTACATGACCACCAATCTGAAGCTTTAATGCTGTTATCTTCCTCTAATTTGGCCTCCAACCTGATAATTACTTGCAGCCCAGAATAAACAATGTGCTAGGGTTTCACTAACTAGAGTTGTTCCACTGAAACGTACTTTTCTGATTAGGGGGAGCTCGCGTGTCTCACTGAAACCAGGGATACCGAAGGGTTTGAATCCTCAAGCCAAGTTGTAACAGCAATAAACATAAATCTTTATCATCTAATGAACTCTGAATGAGCCCTTAGGGTGTTTTATATCACCTTCTAAAAAGATGAATCAATCTCCACCCTTGATAGTCCACCTCATAATTCAATGCTCCAAAATAAAAACCTAAGGGCCCGTTTGGCAGCAGGAATTGGACTGGAATTGGCATTATCTAATTCTAGATAATGCCAAATTCCATGTTTGGGTCCATGGAAAAAAATGGAATTGGAATTCCGAAATTCTCATTTTGTCCAAAAAATGGGAATATCATCTTCCACCTAAATAGGTGGAATTGGAATTTCAAAATAAGTGGAATGGGAATTCCAATTTTTAGAAAACCAAATTTAATATTTTGTGGGATCCGTGACTATAAAGATGTATATTATATTGCTATAAGGATGTATATATATACATGTGTGTATATACACATGTGTATATACACATGTGTGTATATATACACATGTGCATGTATATACAAACCAAATTTAATATTTTATAGAATCCGTGACTATAAAGATGCATATTATATTGCTATAAAGATGTATATATATACACATGTGTGTATATATACACAAATGTGTATATATACACAAATGTGTATATATACACAAATGTGTATATATACACATGTGTGCATATAGACACGTGTATATACACATGTAATGTGTGTGTATATACACAAATGTATGTATGTGTATACACATACATGTGTGTGTGTGTGTATATACACATGTGTATATGTGTATATATGGATACACACTTGTATATGTATATACACATATGTGTGTATATATACACATATGTGTGTATATATACACACACGTGTGTATATAACACACGTGTGTATGTGTGTATACACACACATGTGTATGTGTGTATATGTGTATACATGTGTATGTACACACATATATACACATATACACATGTGTCTATATATACACACATGTATATATACATACATGTATCTATGTATATACAC
>MU225567.1:1487889-1506641 GCA_018584345.1 Thuja plicata
CATTGTAAGAGAGTTGAGCATCTGAATAAAAGGAATAGAGATTGACAAACTTTGAGTTGTTGTCTTGAAAATTGATGAATGTTTTCTTATGTAGCATTTGTTAATCCTTAATTCAGATTGAATAGTTTACTTGTTTATTTCACTGGAGCATCTTTAATCCAAGTTTTCTGAAGACTTTGTGCTTCAGGAGATCGGGGTTACTATAGAGAGTATTGGCTGCAATACTCCAAGGACTGAAGACTTTGGGCTTCGGTATTGGAAATTAGATAAATAGAGTACTTATTTGGGGTGAGAACAAGAGACTTTGAGCTCTTGTATCATTCCATTTTTAGATAAATTCATCGTTGTCTCGGGCAATTGTTCTTAAGTCAATTACTGAGCCACCGATATTACTGTTGCAAGGCGAACTATATGTGGTACAGTTCAGTTCTACTTGGAGCCACCTGCGGTAAGAAGGGAGCCTCCCCTATTGCTGAGAGGAGAGAGTAATCTCACATACTGCTGCCTAAAACACACATTTTGCAAGTTGTAGTCTTAGTGACTTGCAAAATATTTAGCCAACACTTTGCAAATGCAAATGATTTGGCAATGTAAGCTCTTCAACGACTTCTATCCAAACAAATTGCAAAAAGGATATAGGGTTTAGGAAGCTAATCTAATTCTACAATGCAAGAGACTATTGATGGTGAGGTGAGACTTTACCAGTCCTTGCTTTGCCAAATCAACTACGCTAAGGAGGGTGCTTGCTTCTAAGGATGCGTGGATGATTTTCATATTGCCAATACTCATTCAAATACCTAATGATGGCTTAATCAAAATGAACATCTCCAATTGATGTTAAATGTTTGCAATAAGGCCCAAACTAACCTTATACTGGTACTTGCAATCAACAAGTATCAAAAGGCATGGGCATTGGTTTCACTATGATTCACCAACAACAATATCTTCCATTCATCTATTTCTACTTCTACTTAACATAAATAAAATCTATTCTAAGTGAGGAAATGTAGAAACCATGCAATATTCCAAAATAACACAAGTAATCCAACATGAAAACCAAAAATGGATCTACAATTACTTCGGCAAAATTATAGCAACAATCTCTCCAAGTCTCTCCTCCCTTTACAAATGGTTTGAGCAGTGTACATGTGGATGGCATCTAATGTCTACCTAACCAATTTTCTCATTAGACCATAAAAGTTATGTAATTTCTATTCACTGACCCACAAGGTGGTGTTTCATTGTAATTGGTTAGCATTTAATACTTGTAAGGGGTAGTTGAATTAGGGTTGTGTTGGATCAATCTTGATGGATTGGGACCAACATCTGCGCGGGCATGGGTACAAAAGGCAGACACATACTTCCAGCTTAACTCGATGCTGGAGGATGAAGCAATCAAATTTGCAACACTTCACCTAGAGGGAATCACTCACGAATGGTGGCATCATGGAATGGTTACCCTCGACCACGATCAAATAACCACCTATGCTGAATTTACCGAGAGACTGATAGACCGCTTCGATGGGAAAGATCCTAAACTTAATTTTAAGGAGTTGGCGCAACTGAAGCAATCAAGATTAGTTGACAATTACATTGCAGACTTCCAGAGACTATCCGTGCTGGTGACAGATATCTTGGAGAGATGATTGGTTGTGTTGTTCACAAATGGGCTGATGGAACCTTTGAAAGGTTGGGGGAAAGGATTCAACCCCATCACTCTCACGAAAGCAATTAAGAAGGCACGACATAGCAACATCTTCTTCTTCCTCCAAGAGTTATTCACACTCCAAGCTACACCTTGCTCCGAAGGAGAAGGACAACAAACTCCCACCAAAGAATCCATCATTGGATGAGGCCACTAGACAGGAGCTCAGGAGGAGAAAACTCTGTTTTGACTGTAAAGAGCTGTGGGGACCAGGGCACCGATGCTTGGGCAAAGGAAAAATCCACTACATTGAGGTGATGTTCGACGAGGAGCATGAAGAGCCTGAAACCGAAGGAGGTGGACAACAAGCTTCTAAGGAGGTTGACATAAACCGCGTGGAGAGGATTGCCACATTGGTACAGAGAGGTGCCATCGCAGCACTTGCTGGAACCTCGAGGTGCACTGTATTCCGGGTACAGGGTACACTCCAGGGGTAGCGGGTTGTGGTCATACTCGACAGTGGGGCCACACTCAACTTCATCAACTCGTCACTTGTGAACCAAAGGGGTTTGCGTACGGAGGCACACCAAGGGTTCGAAGTCAAAGTGACAAGAGGAAACCTCTTGTCATGTACCCATCTGGTCCCGCAACTGAGCATTGCCATGGGGAACCACACGGTAACAGATGACTTCTTTGTAGTAGATGTAGATGACATGGAGCTCATCCTAGGCATTTAGTAAATGGAGACTCTTGACGAGTACATATAGAGTTTCAAAAGGGTGGAGTTCTCCTTCGAAGTGGATGGCAAAAAGGTAGTTCTGAGAGGAATGTCGAATGGCGGCCCGAAGGAAATCTCAGCACTACGGATGGAGACAATCTTCAGACATGATGATGTAATCTTGGCGGCACACTGCTTGGTATCAACAAAACCCTTGAGGAGTCAACAAGCATACTATCATGATGACGAGCTTCAAGCGGTGTTGGACAAACACAGTTTGGTTTTTGCTGACATTTCACCCGGTATTCCTCCACACAAAGGCTTTGAGCACACCATCGAGTTGGAGGAAGGAGCCAAGCTTGTCATTACCACACCCTACTGTCATCCTAAAAGGTTTAAGGATGAGATAGAGAAGACGATCCAGGAACTCCTTGGCAAAGGATGGATCCGACCCAGCTCGACCCCCTTCGCGTCGTCGGTAGTGCTAGTAAAGAAGAAGGATGGATCCCTTTGAATGTGTGTGGACTATCGTGCGTTGAACAAGAAGACCATCAAAAATAGGTACCCCATCCCCAGGATCGACGAGCTGTTGGATGTTACACGACGCGGTCTATTTCTCCAAAATAGACTCCGCTCTGGTTACCATCAAATTCGCATGAGGTGGCAAGATGTGGAGAAGACAGTTGTCTGTTGCCATTACAGACACTATGAGTTTTTGGTCATGCCGTTTGGGTTGACCAATGCTCCAGCTACCTTCCAGTCGTGCATGAACCACATCTTCAACAGACAACTGCGCAAGTTCCTGTTGGTGTTCTTCGATGACATACTCATTTACAATAAGATGTGGGAGGAGCATCTGAGGCATTTGGACGAAGTGATGGAAATCATGGAGTCACAATCATTGTTTGCCAAAAGGTCCAAATGTGAATTTTGAACGACGAAGATATTGTATCTGGGGCACATCATCAATGCCCGAGGGGTTCAGGTACACCAGGAGAAGGTTCAAGCCATTTTGGACTGGCCGCCTCCCAAGACTCTCGCAGATCTACGTGGATTCTTTGGGTTGTGCAGTTATTACAGAGGGTTTGTGAAATGATTCTCACAACTCAGTGCATCACTGATGGATTTGACGAAGAAGGGATCTTTCCAGTGGAATGAACAGGCGCAACACACTTTCGACAAGCTAAAGGAAGTCATGAGTTCCTGTTCGGTTTTGGCATAACCAAACTTCACTTGATCCTTTATCCTGGAGTTTGATGCATCCGGAGAAGGCATTGGGGCGGTGTTGATGCAGGATTGTCACCCCATTGCATTCGAGAGTCGGAAGCTCTTGGGAGCAGAGCAGATGTATTCCATCTATGCTATCATGCACACACTGATGAAGTTTCGACAGTACTTGGTCAGAGCTAAGTTTGTCATGCGTATAGACCCCAACAACTTGAGATAATTCCTGGAGCAGAGGAATTTGAACGAAAGGCAACAAAAGTGGGTAAGCAAAATTCAAGCATTTGATTTTGACATTGAGCATGTGAAAGGCAAAAATAATGTGGTGGTTGACGCTCTATCGAGAAGGCCTACCATATGCTCTCTATCTCAAATTTTGGCGGATTGGAAAACACATTTGTTGGTTGAGTACTCCAAGAATACTTTCGCGTGTCAGTTGATGGACGGTCAAGTGTAGGATGACAGATACAAGGTGGTTGACGATGTCATTTACTACAAGGGAAAAATCTATTTAGTACCTGAGTCCAAGACGAAGGAAAGGATTCTAAAAGAAATGCATGACTCAGCCTTGGCCGGACACTTGGGATACTTGAAGACCTATAGACAAATCCGGTAGAGGTTTTCTTGGAAGGGCCTTAAGAATGATGTTTTGCAGTATGTGCGAGAATGCTCCACCTGTCAACAGAACAAATCCGAGCACACGTTACTTGTTGGACTGCTTCAACCATTGCCAATCCCTGACTAGAAGTGGGATAGCATCTCCATGGATTTCATTTCCGGGCTTCCCAAAGTGCAAGGAAAAGATTGCATCTTCGTTGTGGTTGATCGGTTGACCAAATATGCCCATTTCTTTGCCATTTCGATTGGATGCCAGGCAGCTCAAGTAGCTGAGCTATTCTTCCGTGAGGTATTCTGCTTGCACGGTCTTCCGCGGAACATAGTAAGTGATAGGGATAGCCGCTTTCTCAACACTTTCTGGATGGAGTTATTTCGGTTGGTAGGGACAAAGTTGTTGCCAAGCACAAGCTACCACTCGCAGATGGATGGATAGGCAGAGATTGTAAACAAATGACTGGAGGGTTATCTCAGGAACTATGTTTTAGCATAGCAAAAGGCATGGGTCCGTTGGTTACATTTGGGGAGCACTGTTACAACACCACCTATCACATGTCGATAGGTATGGCGCCCTTCAAAGCATTGTACGGTTATGAACTCTCGTCATTCGTGGATCTGGCGTTGGGTGATAGTCGCGTACCAAGGGCCAAAGACTGGCTGCATGAGAGTTTGGATATCCTGAGATCTCTCAAGGATAACTTATAGAGGGCTCAAAACCAATAGAAGATGTATGGCGACCGACATCAGATTGAGCGAAGTTTTGAGGTTGGCGATCTGGTATACCTCCGACTTCAACCGTACAACAATCCTCCCTGAAGGCTGGTGGTAAGGAGAAGTTGAGTCCGCGCTTCTACAGACCCTACATAGTGGTTCGGAGGGTAAGCGAAGTTGCCTACGAACTGGAACTTCCTGAGGGGAGTTAGATTCACAATGATTTTCATGTGTTGTGTCTGAAGAAGGCCGTCGGACAGCGTGTCACCCTGTCGAGGGAATTGCCTCCCATTGACGAAGAAGGGAAACCAATCCTGGAGCTGGCTGAGATCATCGACGTCCGAGAGAAGAGGATGAGGTCGGGTACCGTCAAGGAATTTCTTGTGCGATGGAAGGATCTTCCAATTGAGGATGCCACCTGGGAAGGCGAACAGATTATGGAGCATCCGAGCCTGCAATTGCTTGAGGACAAGCAATTTTCGGGCTGGGAGGACTGTGATGTCCCCGATATTATTAAATAAATTAATTAATAAGTTTTTTGTATGTTTGGCCCCAAAATTAATTTTATGATTTCTCAAGCTCTTTTATTTGTTTAGCATGTTGACCATGTCGACTTCATTTGTAATATTTCGGGACGTTTCCCCGAAGCCATATATATGGCCGAGTCTGTTGTAGTTGTAGGTATGCAAACTTGATATTTTATTTGTGATTACGAATTCCAGTTGGAGTTCTGTTGTATGCCATTTCAGAAATGAAAGATCCTCCCTACTTGGTATTTGCAGTTTCGGTGGGAGTACCTCCTCACCCTATTTTGCCTGTGGTCCGAAGTTGTAATCTGAAGTACTATCATTATTGAATATATTTCCTCTTGCATGTGCAAATCTTCATTTCCATTTGAATATATGTTTTCCTGTTCTCTCAGGCATAATACATTAATCGCTACATCAAATCGAAGGGTCTAAGTTTCAGCCGTCAGAGAGGGAAGTACAATCCGTACGTGGGCACAGGAGGTCGTACGGTGTGGTCCTACGGCCTACGGTGAGTTCCTATGGTGTGGTCATACGACCTATAGTGAGGTCCTACGAGGTGGTCTTACGGTGTGGTCTCTTACGGTGCGGTCCTATGGTGTGTTCTTACGGTGTGGTCCTACGGTGAGTTCCTACCGGAGAGGGAATAGGGCAGCCATACGGCAACAATACATTACATCAACATGCTTATCTTATAAACTTGATCAATTCCTTGGAGATGAAATGATATCTCTTAATACTCAACATTTCTGAGTTTTCGATTGATTGTGATGGCTCATATTCCCAAATTGCTTCATCTTCATAAGTTTTTTTTCCATCCTTTAAAGTTGCTTGTACTTGAAATTTTGATTCCTTGGCCTCGATCTTTGGACGTGATGTGGTGCTTCATGAAGTTGGATTACTTCAATTGATCAAATTGAACTTCGATTTCCGAAGGAAATTCAAGTTTTTGATGATTTCCCCTTCACTTGTAGACTTGTAAATTTCTTAATTCTCCTTGTTCTTTGCTCTTTGAACTCCATCTTGATCTTGTTCTCTTGGGTTTGCATCTTCACTTTGACCTTCAATCATGAACCCTCCTCCTGCTTGAAGTCTTGAGCTTGATCTTGCCATAATCCCTCTTGCTTTCGAGCACTTGTTCGTTCCTCTCACCTAGCAAAGCAAAAGAGAGGATTGCATTAAGTATGAGAAATAGATATGAAATCTCTTATAAATTGCACATTATCGCCCTCAAATTATGAGATTAAATAGTTGAAATTAACTTGAAAGTTCCTCTTTTTAGCCCAATTTTAAACCATTTCAATTTGCATTTATTCAAAAAGAGTGAATTTGAGGGGGGAAGAACTTAGTTCCGAGTTTGAATTGCCTCTCTATGAATTGGCGGAAATCTGGGGGCTAAAGTCCTAAGTGGGACTTGGAGTGGTCAGATTCCGACCTCTCCAAGTCCAAGGTTGTACATGGAGGGGTCGGATTCCGACCTCTCCAAGTACAAGCCTTCTTCAAACATCATCTTCTATATACTTGAAATCTGCTCCCCTTGCTTGGACCATGATGGTTTGGGTTGTTTTTTAGTTCAAAATCAGAGATTAGATCATGGATTTTGTGCTCTTAAGGATCTGATTTCATGCCTTTGATGGAGAAAAATGACCTCTTTACCAACCCAAATCAGACTTGGCATGCTTTGAAATGTTCATTTTATGCTGGAGATTGACATGAAGTCAAAATGTGAACTCTCCTCGAGGGTGGAAATTTGGGGTCCCAAGTACAAGCTTGGTCTTGGTGAGGTCGGAATCCGACCTCTCCAAGTCCTAGCTTCATGTCATCTTTCCTTGCAATTCATTGCCATCTTGTCTTCAAACAACTTCACTTCTCTTTCAACTTCTTCATTTCATGACTTGGATCTTGATTTCACCTTGAAATGCTGGTCTTAATCATGTCCTCTACTCTTGATTGCAGGTCTGATCATGATGTTTTCATGGAAAATTTGATCCTCAACTTGCCAAAATGAGTCTTGTTTTGGTGAGGGGGGTCCTTATTTTCGCCTTGAAATCCCATATTTTCATGCAAGAAACCACATGGAATTGAAATTTGGGGTCCCAAGTCCCACTCCGTACTTGAGGAGGTCGGTTTCCGACCTGTCCAAGTACAAGGTTGTACTTGGGGAGGTTGTATTCCGACCTCTCCAAGCACAACTTTGTAAAGTTGTTTCATGCCTTGGCTTTCAAAAATGTTAACTTTCCTCTTGAAATTTCATAATTTTGCCACTCCCTTTTGTGTTTTCTCTTCTCATTATCTCTTCAAAAGACTTCAAACTCCATGTTTTCCATGCTCAAACTTCGCCTTATAGTTGCTTCTTGTCTTGCATTACCATATTAACTCCATACCAAAAAGTTTTCTCCGTCATCATCTTGATTTCAACTCTCCATTCCACTATACTCTCTTGGTTTCAACTTCTCATTCTTACAACCAGACTTCCACTCTCTAATGGTGATGCAAACCTAGACTCCAAACTGGGCTAGCTATTGTCTAATAGGCCTTAGACTTCTAAAACTCAATCCTACTTGACTCTTGGCTAAGTATTGGACTTCTCACTCACAACTCCACTCTTCTCAACTGGCTTGACTCTTAGGTAGGCATGACTTGCTTCTCAAAGTTGCTCAAACTCATCTCTCTGACTTGGAGATTTCCAAAACTTCCACCAACTAAAGAAAACTAAGGCATCTACTCCTGCTGCCAAGCAAAAAGAGGGGGCTCCCATTTGCAATGGGGCGTGTGTGTTTTACAACACAACAAACATGATATCCTTGTTGTCCTGTATCCGTGGATTTATTTGTAATAAAACACTGCACTGCCCACTCATTTTCTGAATGTTGAAAAATTCTCTCCATTCTCCTAGCTGAAACATCTCTAGGTGCATCTAAAGATAAGCCACGCAATACCACTGTTTTCCCATGCACTGTAAAACGCAATTGCATAGTCTCAAAGTCCGTCAGATATGGACTTCTAGTATGCAACCATAGAACACCCAATACAACATTGGTCTCCTCAATGTCAATCACATAAAGTCCTCCGTAAGGGTGTAATTATCCAATGCGATGCTCAACCGTGGAACAAGAGTTGCACAATGCAATGCGCCATTTGCTGTCCTCCCACAAAAACCTTCATGCTCCTCAACTTTCAAACCCCACTTCTTCACATAGGATGCATCAACGAAGTTGTCGGTAGCCCCACTATCAATCAATACAACAACTCGCTGTTCCTGCACAACACCCTTAACTCTGAAAGAACTATAATGAGGAATGGTAGAGAGAGTTGCTATTGCACCCTCCATTCGTGCCAAATCATCCTGCTCCATCATCTGCTCCTGTTGCACATCCTACATCTGCGTCTCCTCCAACTCATCATCACTAGGCTCCTCAAAGACCTCAATCCAATGGCCTTTGCCCCCACTCCTACACCTATGTCCAGGTGTCCAAGGCTCACGACAATCAAAGAAAAGCCTCTTTCGTCTCAACTCTTCCCTCGAATCATGAGACGTCCCACCAACTGGCTTAGATATCTCTCTTGTCGATCTATTATATTCTGGTTTCTTGTCCTTCGGTGGCCACTCCGTGGTGAGGATCTTTGCGAAGACTTGTTAGGAAACCTAGCCTGTGGTGTGAATAACTTCATATTCCTCGCACACTTAATAGCATCTTGCAAGGATGGCGGATCAAAAGCTTTGACCCAACCTTTAAGAGGCTCTGACAAACCCTCCATGAACCAAGAAGTCAATCTCTTCTTAGTCACATCAGTCACCATAACTGAATAATCGCTGAAACTCTGAAATATATACATCAAGTGTCCCAACCTGTCCCAATTGAGCCAACTCCTTGGAGTGTGCCTCAGAATCCTTACAATAAAATCTCTCAATCAATGTAGTGCAAAACTGATCGTAAGAAACTACGATCAATGTCCTTGTGTCACCAATCCGTGATATCACCACTCATGTGGAGCTCCTTCAAGGTGAAGGGTAGCAAATTTGATGGCCTCAATCGCCTTCGTCTGATTTAGGGTGAGATAAGCATCCAATTTCTGAATCTAAGCCCAGCTTGTACATGTGGACGATCCATAAACTTGGTAATGATAAACTTCCCAACCTTTTTAGCAACCCATAATTTTGCTTCCCTTTGTTCCATTGTTTTTGCTTGGGCTTTGTGCGATTGGTGACCTCCAAGTAGTCTCTAAATGAGATGGGTGATTGAAAGTCTGCCCCCAAAGCTTGATACTTAGCTAATATCTCAGCATCCTCGTTGTCCTCCATAGGTTCCTCTTGTCTAGGCTCATCCTCTTGTATGATCGTTGTCCTCCATAGGTTCCTCTTGTCTAGGCTCATCCTCTTGTATGAAAGTAGGCATGAAAGGTCTGGATTATGTTGAAACTAGAGGTTTGTAGGAAGAATTTTCCTTAATTTCTGCAGCTTTGCTACTTTTTTCTTTCTCTGAATGCCCCAATGACCTTCCATATGCTGTGTATAGACCTTGTTATCATTCAATAGTCTTATCATGTCTGAAAATATTTGTTTTACTTCCTCTTCACTTGATGATGGTGGCTGATCTGAACCTGCCATTGTTCCTTACAGTTCTTCCAAGTTGTGCCCACCTTTTCCACGCATGCAATCAACCCAAACAGGCTGCCAAGTCTTGCAGCTCCAATACCACTGTACTATCCCAAAATAGAATACTAAAAACAAGACTGTAATTTCTGCAAACTAGGGCACAAATCTGATAACAAGTACTTTTACAAACTAGGGCATAAATCTGGAAATGCACTTGCATAAAATTATTCTCATTATATCTCAGATTTCAGAACAGATCTAGGACAACAAACAGAATTTTTTTATTGTTATTATGATTAGAAATAATTTCAAAATAACCCAGAATTTTCTGAAATAAGCATGACTATTTTTTCCCCTAATTTTTCTAAGTTGGAGTCAAGAAAATAGGTAGTATCAGGTACAGATTTAGCTCAGAATTATTTCTGGTTTTTATCAACCCTAGCTGTCCAAAAATGCAAGTGCTTGACTCCCAAAATGACTGTCAAACAGTCTGTTCTATCTTCTCTTTGCAGCCCGCCCACAAGTGCTCAGATATTGACAAAATGCAGCTGTACATGATCACCAATCTGAAGCTTTAATGCTGTTATCTTCCTCTAATTTGGCCTCCAACCTGATAATTACTTGCAACCCAGAATAAACAATGTGCTAGGGTTTCACTAACTGGAGTTGTTCCACTGAAACACACTCTTCTGATTAGGGAGAGCTCGCGTGTCTCACTGAAACCAGGGATACTGAAGGGTTTGAATCCTCAAGCTAAGTTGCAACAGCAATAAACATAAATGAACTCTAAATGAGCCCTTAGGGTGTTTTATATCACCTTATAAAAAGATGAATCAATCTCCACCCTTGATAGTCCACCTCATAATCCAACACTCCAAATTAAAAACCTAAAGTATGCACCATGAATTCCTTGAAGCTGGGTGACCACCTTGGCTTTCTGTCACATGTTTTAATTAACTAACTTAAGTACATGAAAGAGGGGATAATTTAAGTCCCTTGGCTAGGCATCACTTAGAGTTGCCTAAAAAGACGTGCCTAACTTAAAATAGCTTAAGTTCACTTAAGTTGCATCAAAAGACATGTACTCAACTTAAAATTAGAATTTAGAATAAGCCAAGGACTTCATTTCTTACCCAATGATGCTCTACGTCCTCTTCCTCTTGGGTAATCTAAGGTAAGGACAACCAACTGTTGTTCATTGTCTTGCTTTGAGTTGGGGACATTACACAATTATTCCATCCTTTAATTCTTCTATCTAAAATAAAAAATTGTAACAGCTGTAGGCTAAAAGTTTGACAGCAGCTAACCTGTTGAACTATTAACTAAAATCAGTTAAAACAGAGTCCTAAAAAACCTGAACCAGATTCAGCTGATTGGTGGGCATCTTCCCTAACTCCGTGCTTCCTTTCTATACTTGTCCTCAAAACTAAAAGCTCCCCCCAAAACTGACTCTCCTAATTACCTATGTGTCCTAGCCTCTAGCACTAGAACAATTATTACATCCTTACTGTAATTCTTCAATCAAGCATATAAAGATTGTAACAGCTGTAGGTTAAAAATTTGACAACAGCAAAACATTGAACTCTCTAACATCCTGATGAAGGATCACACAGTGTGATCCAAAATGTTGATGCAAAAACATACACAAGTTGAATCCAGAAACAGCAGCAAGAACTAATATGGATTGTGGAAAACTCATAAACTTAACAGCAAAACTGCCAAACTTTCAACTAAATTTAGTAAAAACAAAGGTCGTGGGAAGGAGGAAGTTTAGAAACATGCTTTACATCATCCTCCCCTCTCAGAAAATCTGAAGGTGGAGTTGTTTGGTTGTACTTAAGCAAGTCAGCTTCTATGATCCAACAGTTGTGAGAATCTGACAAACTTCCCCTTTTATAAAAACACAGCTTATATTACCTGAATCGTGTAGCCATCAATTTAGTATTCAACTCTCATTCTACTTGCTCTCTTTGCTTCTTTGGCAAGTGCCTAGTCCAATGATTGTTTTCGTTCTCATTCTGTTCATTTTCCACCTGATTATTATTCACTCCAGCTAAATATGAATAAAGGTCAGTAACATTAAAGATAGGATTGATGTCCAAGTCTAAGGGCAAATCAATTTGGTAGGCATTCTCATTTATCTTCTTCAAAATTTTGCGTGGTCCAATTGTTTGGGCCTCAACTTGTTATAGGCACCTTGGGCAAACCTTTCGTCGCGTAGATGTACCATGACCATGTCTCTTTCTTGAAAAAAAAATCTTCTTTGATGCAAATCAACAATCTTCTTATACTTCTCATTCGCGGACCGCAATTTGAGCCTAATTTACATTTAACTAATAGTAGTTTTTAATAAATTGATAGTAAAAATCAAAATATTGACATTGAAACGAAAATTTTCAAAATTTCATAATGATAATTCATGATTACAATCAACAATGTTCAAACTTCAAACTTTAAAAACAAAATAGTAAATACTAGATAGTAATACTAATGACTTATCACTCGTGAGTCAATGGCCTAATGCCTCTAAACGTCCCCAAGCTCCTTGCCAAACTCCTCAACATTGGAACTGTTGGGCCCCACATGCTCTAGCTCATCTACACCAATACCCAACCAGCGCTATCTGTCCACCACCATCATCAGTCTGTGCTACTCTTTTGGCTCTGCATCCCATCTGGCTGTTGGACTCTCCTTGTATGTAAGTGTGTTGTAGTCAATGAGACACAAGGTGCTATGTACAGCCACAAGCTTCGCTGCCTTACAAGAAGTAAGCTTTGTTCCTCTTAATGGAGTGTATGAAGTTATAAGTAGACTAGCTTCAACAATAAAAGAACTAGAAACCTGGGACAACAAATGAATGGCTAAAGTAGTAGCCAAAGATCTCATACTCTACCACAACTTAGGGTCCTCCTATGACATAGTCTCCATATCTATCTTGGCTGCCTCTAATATCCCCAAAGAGGCAAATTTTGTCAACTTAGTACAAATCAAGCTGGCCTCTATAGGATTATACATTTTCCCAATGACCTTTATGAACCCATCCTTCACCACATCCTCTATAGGTGTAATTCTACCTGGCCTTTGCACGTACCACTTCAGGTTCAATGCATAGGTAGTCATGTGTAAGGGAGTGTTGAGCTTCTTCCATCTACGTTGAATGATCAGCTGCATATGTTCGGTGTAGAATTGTTGTGGTCCCTCTCTTGCACAACAACCTTCATTTGATCAAGCATAGAATCAATGCACTAATACACCTCTCCAAGGGAAGGTGCATTAGATTCTATATATCTAATAACTTTGAAAACTGGAGTAATGATGGAGACAATATATTTGGCATCAGCCCAAAAGACATCATTGGAAACCTCAGACTTGACAAGCCCAAAAAAAAATGACTCAACAAAAACTCGACAACTTAAAAAATTGTTTAAGTTTCATTAGAAGCAAAATTCAATCACAAAACGTATCCAATGAGTCCATAACTGAGTACAAAAATGCTTTCTATTAAATTTGATTGATTTGAATGCAAATTGAGTACAAAATTGTATCTTTGTGTGGAATCTTAATAATAGTTAGAAGATGTAATATAGGAAAATAGGGTTATCTAGCTTATGCATGCAAACTAGGAAACTAGACCTATTTCCACTTTAATTATATTGAAGGAGAGTGGATCCACTTAGCTCAAGGGATTGTAAACAAAGCGAACTCAATAGTTCTCGTTTGAGAGTTGAAAGAGGTATGAAAATTTGTAAAGTGAATGCTAGATCTATGGCCAAATGTGAGAAAATGAGGGTTTTCAGCATGTGCAGCGCTACAAAAATAAAAAATGCAAATAAAAGTGATAGATCTGGAAAGAGGAGGCGAAAAGGAACTTTTCTCTTAAATCTAAGCCCGAATTAGGTGGACTATTTTGCTCAGGGCAACCTTGACTTGGGAGCACCGGATGTGGATAGGACTGAGGATTCTAGGACTAGGATGCTGCTTAGATGTTTTCCCAAAAGTTTCGTTAGAAATGTTCGGGTCTATTTCACTTGGGGCAGACTAGACCCTTCTTTTTTGGATTCGCAAAAGTCCATCTGTAAGTCTATCTACTCGACCTGTCACCAAATCTGTATCTTCAGATCCTGCCAGTTGGACACATAAAGAAGGAAAAATGTTGGGTTGATGGGGGTTTGCCTAGGTCAAACCCCGGTTTTGGAATTAACCATGAAATAGATTGAAATAAACTTGAAATAAAAGCATGCAATACTCTTTGAATGTGATCACTAGTATTGATGCAATAACATGATTTGACAAGACATAATAGAAAATCAATCAAACAAACAAGCTTGCATGGAGGTTGTGTAACTTGACACAATGCTTAGATTTGAAGAATATGGAGGGATGAAATGTTGCCTTGAATGCTTGATACTTGATTGCTTGATGTGTGTTGATATGATAAGATGATGATGTCAATTGAGGGGGGTAGGCTTGCTTATATACCTCTCCCTATGAAACGTGTTTGAAATTTTGAAGCAGGACGACATGGAAGAGGATTTCCTGCTCTTGCAATGTAGTTGTTAGATGATTTGAATTTTGGCCCCTTTTGGGGTCAAGGTTGCCCTGGGCAACCCTTCCTTAGGTCAAGAATGCCCTAGGCAGCCTTGATTTGCCACATCAGGCAGTCAAGGACCAAAGGTCCAGAATGTGATGAAAATGACAGTTTTTGAGCCAATGCAAGCATAATCAAGCATGATCGGACATAGGAGGTCGAAAATGCCAAAATGAGGCCTAGGTGAGTATGAAATTGTATATGGATACAATTTATGAAACTACAGCTGACAACTACTATGAATTTATGATGATTGCCTTTGAACATCATCATGATTCAACATAATTCATAAATTGCATATCACAACATTTTACATCTTCCTCTTCTCCGGTCTAGTGAAAACTTTGGGAGAGGTTTTAAATTTCTAATAATCATTCGAATTTTGATACTAATAGTATTATATTTCATTATTGATCAATGATATTATGGTAGTGATAAAATTAGTTGTCTAAGTTCTCAATTTTGGGCTCCACTGCCAGACCCACTCATTGTAATCAAATTTTCTTATATGACAAGAGATCCCAATAGGTAGTGGAGGTTTGGGAGTGGAGACCAATAGGTTTGAGGGGTAGCGATGACAAGTTGCATAAGGTGTTAGATGTGAGAAAAACCCAACAACTTGCATAAGGTGTTTTGCCAGACTTGCCAAGTTTTTGTGGCAAGTTTTTCACAAAAACTCGGCGAGTTTTTGGCTGAAAAAGTCGATGACCAACGAAATTTGCTGAGAACTCTGCGAGTAGTCCAACTATGCTTGGAATAGTTCTGATCCAAGATTGTTGTCCTCAATTAGTCTTACCTGGTGGCACATATGATGGTCCTGCCCTTACTGTCTTTGACATAGCTTCCTTATAATAGGGAGAGTGAGCCACATGGAGTGGAATGCCATCGGCAAAGAAGAATTTGCCAAATGCATCATCTGCCTCGTCCATTGCTTGGATATTCAATAAATATACCAATGGTTGTGAAGATGGACTAGTCATCTTATGTTTCTCCTTATTCTCTGCTGCCCCTGAACTGGATCGATTCGGTGGCCTCAGACTCTGCAAAGCAGAAGCAGAAACTGTAGAAATCTGATTACCCCTGCTCCATTGTGGCAAAGCAGCTGTTGCAGGTAATTCATCTTTATCACAACCCCATAATTTTACTATTTCAGACCTATATTTCAGGCGCCTTCCACCTTTTTGCACACATCTATCCCTTTGCCTTGAACAAGAAGGAAGTGAGCATTAATTCTAGTAATGCTTCCAAACAATGTGGCACTTCAACTTTCTAGTGCCCCCAGCTGTCCTAGGCTTTTCTGGTACCTTAGATGCAAATTTGTTTTAATGGTGACTTCGGATCAAAGGGTCCCTTGGCATATTTTTGCAAGATTTGAGAAGGGCAGCGATAAGTTTGACTCCCAATAGAAATTGTTTCAGTTTGAGTGCTCCACTCCTATGCCAGCATCATCACATGATTTATTTTCACTTTGAATTTCTACTTCAACCTCTTGACCCTTATCCCCACTCATGCTGTTAGGACTCATACTGGTAATGATGCTGCAAGAAACAATTTTTAAAAATATCAGAAAACCTATATGCTGTTGTTTTGAACAATTTTGGAGTAAACAACGAACAGTGAAGTTTTAAACAATGAATTTGAGTGCATCTGTGCATTATTCAAGCAAACAATAATGAATTTGAGTGCATTATTGCAGGTTTTTACTTTTCATTGTTTCAAAATTCACTTTCAAAGTTTCAATCATTGATTCATATTCATAAATTTAAATGAAAATCATGATTCATGAATCACAACAACTGCATTGTGCAATGAACAATGTGAATGAAATTTGAACACAAATGTTTTGAATTAGAATGCCCACCTTTAATCTTGCTGCTCTCTTTCTCTTGCAAGAATGAAGAATGAAGAATCTCCTCTTGGATTGCTCCCTCTCCAAAGTGTCCTTCCAGCTCAATCTCTCAGTCACTCTTTCTCTTCACTCTTCACTTAGAGATGTTTCAGACTGTAGCCACTGATTTTTGTGATTGAGAATGAGACCAAATTTCTCTTTTATAAAATTTTGGACAGGCCTTGGGGGTTGGAGTCAAGTCAAGGTTAGGGTCAGTGAAGTAGAAGTGAGTTTTTTCTCTTTTTTTTTTTTCCTTTTTTAAAATACTCTATGTTATGGAAAACTTGGCTGCATCCCCTGGGATGTTGAGGGACGTTTGGGCGTCTTTGGACCATCCCAACTTCCCTTTCTGGCATTTTTTGGCAAAGAAACACCATAAAACGCCCCCAGCAAAGGAAATGTTTTGCAGACGTGGTAGGGTGTGTAGTGGTGGTGGAGGGACAGCAGGACATTCCCCTGGTGCCCCCGCAACTTGGGGATGCCTGGTTTTTCTAAGGGGACGTGTCCCCATGGAGCTAGGCAAAATAATTAACTTTGATTGATAAATCTCTGTCGTGCAACTGAGTTCCCTCCTTAGCACCTACCAAATGTTTTTGGCACCTTTGCAATCCTTCACTTTTAAAATGAACAGCAAGCTTCACAAATGCAAAAATGTCAAAGTGAAATGGAATTGGTTGTCTTTGTGCTTTGTGATGTGACATGAATCATATTGTTCCCTTTTAGGATTGTCACTCATTTTTTTGGTTTTTTAAACTAATAAAATGTATTTTTTGATATTAAAAATTTACTTTTCTTTTGTTTATATTATTTGCCTAAATATTTTGCTGGGTCTGTGGGTGCAGCTGCAGCTACGTGTAGAAGCATTTGGACATGTCATAAGACTTCTAGTGCATGCCTTATCTGCCTTGATTACCCTATTAGTGCATGAGTATTTAGGGTGGTAGGGGTGCACCCTGGCTGACCTATGTGCATACTAGGCTCCGCTTCTGCTCTCAGATGTACCCACAGGATACCTTGGGTGATAGGGGCATCCCTCGGCCATTCTGTATGCATACCAAGCGTCCCTCCCATTTCATAACTTGATTAGTTCCGAAATAGGTGCAATTCTACTAGAACCCGCTAACATAATTCAACATGTATGGCATGGAGGGGTAGGAGACTCCGTCAAGGACATTAAGATGTCTAGTATTAGAGGAAGCATTGATCCAACACAACAAGATTTACCAAGTTCAATAGCTACATGAGTTCGGCAAAGATAGAGAAACTGCGACAAATGAGAACCCATTGAGCTGGCAATGGTTGTATGGGTCTCCATCATTAATAAGTACACTGGCCATCGGGATTGTAGTTTCTCTATTTTTGAGAGGAAATGTTCTAAATATAACTTTGTCCACTTTACCAAGAGGAACAAAGTTAGCATAGAAACTTGTGGTTGTACCTAAGTTGCCGATTCGGGTTCGGGACAGATTTGGGTTTGCGAATCCGGTTCATGGATTCGTGAATTTTTTTTTTGCCATTTGGATTCGTATGGGTTCGTGAGTATATATATATATATATATCAAAGTTCCATGACTCGGACCTGCCCATGACTCGGCAAGGTCGACTCGACCCGCGACTTGCCTATGACTCGGCAACGACTTGGTGACGACTTGGCAAAATGAAAAACAAAGATTTTGTAGGATTTAAAACTTGTTTCAGGCACCCATTATTGAGTAAAGCTTAAAAACACTATAACATCATCAAATAGAAGCTAATATGATCACATACATAAACATACATCCATCGCATAAGTACAAACGTAAATTGTAGCTGAAGGAAATAGAAAACATAGATATGCAGAATTATAAATAGTGTCAAATGTATATAAGATCCATGAAATCCATGACATCAAATGTTCCCAAACATGTGTAATAAAAAACAAGTCTATGGCTTAGGCTCTAGCTCAGCCTCATCCTCATAGTAGTTTGTCTCCCTCCTAGAAATGTGTCTGAGGTAGGTCCTGGATGACTGGCAAGCCATAGCCTCTGCTCGTGAAGTGACACTCTGATCAACATCAGCTGCACAGGTGGCTGGTCATGCTCTATCCTCCTCCTTTGCCATAGCCACAGCCTTAGCCTCTCTGTCTGCCTGGTCAACCCACTCATGGTCCTCCTCAGTGAAGACAGGATCGGTAGACTCAGTGAGCCACTCGGACTCTGGATCTATCTCTTCTAGAGTGATCGGAGAGGAGTCAGTGTCC
>MU225567.1:1509813-1527754 GCA_018584345.1 Thuja plicata
CTAGCAATGACTCAAGTCATGCGAGTCATGACCCATGACTCGTTGAGTCATGAAAATGGGTCATGATAACCCGCCAGCAATGACTCGACCCGCGAGTCATCACTACTCGCATGACTCGCGGCGAGTCATGGAACACTGATATATATATACAAAAAATAAGAGAAATATACATAATTCTAAAACTAAATCATTTCATAGTATGAATCTATGATGAAACAAGATGACCACACATTATTTTAATCAGTAATGGGGCCATTTTAAGTCACAACATTATTCTGTTTAAGTCACAACATTAATATTTTCCGAATCCGGACCCTGCCCGGATCTAGCACGGACCCGGAGGAGAATCCGGACCCAGATCGGACCCGGACCCGGATCCGGGGTCCAGGGTCCGAATCCGGCAACTCAGGGTTGTACACAATGCCTTACCTCTCATGGACTGTAAGATGATTTAGGATAAGGAGAGTCTAGCTGCAGTGTGAGATATAGAGTCAATAGGAAACTGTTGGAGATTGGTTGGGGTCCAGTTGTAGGAGCTAGACGAAGTCTTGCAATTCCAACAATGAGGAGTATGCCACAGCAAGAAATTAGTTAGATTAGCTATTATATATTTTGTGTTACTTTTTCCTTTGTATCTTGAAAGGTATGAATACTAAACATATTATACTAAAACTATTGGATCAATTCAGTATCAAATCGTCAAACTTTGTATAAAATTCAGCTTCTTTACTTGTTTACAAAATGATGCCTTGCAGCTTCTTTTACTGATTTTTCTAATTATTTTTCAAAAATTGTTTTTTACTGCATTCTAATATTTTACAATTCTCTCTTTTCTTCTTAGCTAGGTTTAATAGGGGTTTAACAGGTCAATGCAATATCGGATTCTCTAGGTTTCTCTACCTTATGCTTAGAGAGGTTTCAAAGGGGTCTAGCAGGCTAAAGTAATATAGTTGATAATGGTTATTTATGTTTCTCTTTGTCTGCTGAGCTGGATTAAAAAGAGTTTTAGCATGTTCTCTGTGAAATGGCTTTCGTTTCTGGGTTTTTCTGAATGGTAGGGGCTAAGAGGAGTTTAAGAGTTTGATGTAATTTAGACTGCATGATTGTTTGGATGTGCAGAATATACCAAGACAATGTGCAGATCATCTCCGTTTACCAAGAGAAAGAACAGAATTGACTCTTGTCGATCCCAACAATAAGGAATGGGATGTAAAATACTTGGGCGATCGCTCTAGACCTGGCCTGAGTGGAGGGTGGAAATATTTGTCAATTGATAATAATCTTGAGCAGGATGATGTTTGTATCCTTGAGCGGATAGATGAGAGTAAAATCAAATGTAAAATCAGAGTCCATATTTACAGGGTTGTCAAAAATTGTACACCTTACAAGAGGATGAAAGGTAAAGGAATAAGTGATAGCACTGCATTGCCATTACCTCAAAAGCACTCTAAGAAGAAAATGAAAGTCTCAAGGGAACGTTTTGCTATCATTTCATCAGCAAAAGTGATGAAACATGAGCAAGTGAAGAAAGAGAAGGCTAGCAGTGGAAGCAATTGTCATAAACAGGCTGAATCAAAATGCACCCCTTCTATTTCAGAGAGGAAAGCAGATTGTTGGAATAACCCGAGACCTAATGGAATATGTAATTTGTCAGGTTCTGCAAAAGAGCTGACGTACCCTGCATTGTCTGCAAATAGACAACAAACAGTTGGCAGGGATACAATGGTACTGTCAAAAGAGACTACTTCTCTGGATGATTTCAATGCTGATGACAAGAAAGGCATGGAGATAGTTTGTCACAGTAATGCTGTAACTCCTATAATGCCTCCTAACAGTGGGGAATTAGTTCTATTTCAGGAGTCCGTGCTTGAAGGCCCTCAATGAATTCAACTATTCCAGTGCTGAATCTGGAATATGAAGCTCAATTGTCACCAGAAGAAGGCACCTGTTGATATGAATAATTAAGAAAATTGCACAACTGTTTCAGTATAGAGAAATAATACAGGAACCGCATATATTCCCACTACACAAGCCTGTTGATGAAAAGTCTTTTGACAGCTGATTCAATGGTTCAGGAAGCGAATCAAGAAACCAAGAAGCAGCTACTTCTTCTATTGATACAGGTGCAGACAAACTTGGCATCAAGTTCAAACGGAAATGTGCCATGGACCACCTGCCTGAGCATATTGAAGCGGAGAGCAAATATAGGCATGGACTGCAGTGGTATGATTTCGTTAGAGCTCCTAGAATGTGATTTCCATAGTTTAGAAAGTAAATGAAGAAAGACAGATGATAAACTTTTTTGACATTGTAACCTGATGCAGCTGTCTCCTTACTTGAAATAAATTACAAACTGAGAAGCAAGTTTTGGAGTTTGGTCCAGGAAAAACTGATTTTTAATACCCTGTAGCTCTAATCTGAAACAAATTCTTTATAAAGTTATTTGCGTGAGCTCATCCAATCTTCCCACATTCTTCTTCTTACTAATAGAGTATTTTGCTAAAAAATTCTTCCCACGAGCTTGCACGTAATTTTCATTTTCAGCAAAGGAGGGAAATTCTTGTAGATTATTAATAAGCACGTTGTTGAAAATCAAACTGATTGAACAAAGGGCATTCTGGTACTGAGATGATATACAATAGCATTGCTTATAGTTATAATTAGAGATGCTACCGTGGTTTACCAGGTGAGGCTATTGTCTGATGCAGCCATTTGTCAGACTCAATGTCTTACTCCATTTATTGACTTCACGAATCCTATACATCAATTTGTGTTTGCTTTACAAAGAGTAATTAATAGGAAGCTATAGGTCTACATTACTCCTATGAGTGTCTAGTTTGGGCAGACATTGTGAGAACGAAGGGTACCTGCTGCGTGCACATGATGATCAGCTTAAAGTGTTTCTGAGTTAAAGGATAGGAGATGTAGGGATGCAGAGATGTGTTTTCTCAGGGATGGCAGAATTTTTCTGGATTTTTAAAATAAGATATAAAAATTAATATTTAAATTTCAAAAAAAAAACAAATTAAAGTAAAAACAATTTAAAAAGAAGTAGAAAATTTAAAAAGTAAATACAAGGTGCTGAATTTGCAAGAATAGATAATCTGTCTCATAATCATAATATAATTTTCATATCATTAATTAAACTGACATAAACTTAAATTAATGAGTCAGAAATGAGAGCTGAGAAATAATAGGGTTTAGTGCTTGTTAGGTTTTTGCGCTTTTAAAACAATGTTGCTTTTTAAAGTGCAGGCCATCAGGGATGTTCCTGTGATGTTCAAGAAACCCTAGGGATGCAAGGGTTATTCCCCTTGGCATTTCAAAATAGGGGAAAGTCCCCCAAATTACTCACCAAATTGAGGTAACGCCCCTATTCTCTAAATTTTTTGGGCATAGGGCTGTGGGATATCCTCGAAAATTTCCCATTCTTGAACTTCTGAAATTTCCTAGTTTCAGGGTAAAATCCGAGGATGTATGCTGGTGGTTCTACAATGAGCATTTTTGAAACTTAAGAAAAAACTATGTTCAACACTAGTATTAGAACTTCCAAACATCCAACAGCCTTTTGCAATTGAGAGAAATGTTTCATACTACAGAAAGTAGAAAGTGATATCCTATTCTCTAAATCTTTTGGGCATAGGGCTGGGATATCCTCGAAAATTTCCCATTCTCAAGCTTCTGAAATTTCCTAGTTCCAGGAGACAAGCTATAAAATCCGAGGATGTATGCTGGTGCTTCTACAATGAGCATTTTCGAAACTTAAGAAAAGGCTATGTTCAACACTAGCATTAGAACTTCCAACATCCAACAGCCTTTTGCAATTGAGATAAATGTTTCATACTACAGAAAGTAGAAAGTGATATCTATAGGTAGAACTAGAATGTAACACAAATAATTATTCAAAATTGTAGAATAGTTTATTTCAAAAGATCACAAGACATAAATGACTAAAATTAAATTAACTAATTTCTTAATTGTGTATGAAAACCTCTGTTTTTGCTAGCTACAGCAAATCTCCCAGCTGTTTGGAAAGATCTCAAGGGCAGGTCCTCGTGCATCTGCTTAGCTTATTTTGGACTAGCAGCCACTGCTTTTTTAGCTACAATTTGTGGACCTAGTGGCCCCATGATTTTTTAATTTTGCTGCTTTTTTTTTAGTAGCTATCCTTAATAGTATGTTTAAATGAGATAATTAATAAGTTTTGTTGAAAAAGTTTTGAGAAAAAATAGGAAGCAAATAAAAAAGAGGGAAACAAATTCGTGGAGCCATGTGTCATTTTCCCCTTGTTGCTTATTTTCAGCCCCCCCCTTTTTTAAAGCTTATTTTCAATTTTTAAGCATTGACTGCTCCACTAAAGTAGGGAAAGATTCCATTTTATCATTTTCGTGCAATTTAAAAATTGCATGGGAACACTCCACATGCTTAAATGTAAGAGCAGCTGCATGGGGACATGGGGTAAGCTTTTAACCAAAAAGTTCATGGCATGAGAAGATGCTTATTTTGTGCACAAGGCAACCTATTAATCAAGCTATAACTTGCAAAAGTTAAGGTGGCTACATGTATGCTATCAATTAAATGTGTGTGACTTTTGTTAATGCAACTATGCTAGGGAAGGGTAGGATCTATATTGTGAGTGCCCTAAATAAATCATCCAATTGAACCCATTCACAAAAGAGTAAATGAAGCCCCTTCAATAGGAGGTCCCCTGCCTCCTTTTTATGTTGATTATATTGTAAAATGTAATTTATGCCCTTACCAGATGGAGATCCCCTATTTAGGAAATGAAGGCCCTTGCTACAAATTCAATTTGACTTTTCCCATTCACTTCTCACAGCTAGAATGAAAAGAACATTCTAAACTAATTGGATAAGTGTCTCATAAACTCATAGTCAATCAGAAATTGGCATTATTATATCACATAACTATTCAATATTTTAAAGAAATATTTGATGAATGATTTATTTTACGTTCCTCATGCACACTTGATTATCCTCTCATTTTTCTTTTTAACATGTAAAATTTTCTCGCTACAATATATTTCTTTTACCAAAATGAATTTACAATCTATTCAAATATTTCAATTTTAATACTTGTTCTATTAGATTTTTATTATAATAAATAAATTGTCTCATTTTGAACCAATTGGGTAAGTGCGTGGTAAACCCGCAATATAGTAGAAATTGACATTATTGTACTGTATATGCCTTAAATTGCTCAACAAAAGTCAAAGAGGTAAAATCAAGTCAAAAACATTGATTATTATGAAAGCATTTAATTAATTAAATTCAAGCCATTTGGATTAATAAAATTTGAAAATCAAATCATTATGTAATTGATTTAACCAATTGATTATATAGTTCATTAAACTAATTATATTTAACCCATGTAATTCCCATACATGGCTAATTTAATTAAAACTTTGATTTAAATAAATCATAATTTCCTTCACCGACCACTACAAGACAAAATCAATTCAACCAATGGGAAAGGAAGATTGTGAGCACATGGATCACTCTAAGGCTTTGTTATCTAGACCACTCAATTTAAATAGATCAATTTTGTCCACTCAAAAGGACACATCACTCAACCTTTCCTCTAACCACGGGTTAACTCAACTCACATCAAACCCATCCCCCTACCCTTGGGAAATCCTATAAATAGTATGCATTTCTTAATGCAAATCACCACTTTACATCCATTAGCATCATAGTAATTGTATTTTGTTGAATTATTCATATGTTGTTAGCATAATTGAATTCATCTTAGGATCATAATTGTAAATTAATATCAAATTGAGCATATAGATCATATCATTTAGCTTAATTCGTCCATCTCGTTTTAGATATTGTCATTTTAGGAGTGCGTTTTGTCGCTGAGAGCATAAATTTAGTCTTTCTAGATAGAGAACTATGCGAAGCTTTCAATAACTTCAAGTTTAATTGTTCAATCAGCATTGATCTTTGGTATTTAACTTGATATTCATTGATATAATGTTTCATGTAGGCATTTTAAATACAACAAATGACGTCACCGTGGGGCTGATCCCTCAAACTAACGGAATTGTATGATTTTTTTTTTATCATTTTTAGTGAATTTGTGTTGCATATTGGACATTTGCAAGTATAGGAGCGCGTATACACAGAATTTCAGCATGTAGCAAGCAAAGTTCAGCGCGTGTCAATCAAAGTTCAACGCGTGCGAAGTTTCTTCTGTCTTTTGTCTAACATTCTTACAGCGCCTGCGAATGAACTTTCTATCGCCTGTCTTACTTTCTCATAGCGCTTATAAACTTCAACATTTCTTTTAGCGCGTAGGCGATAAATAGTAGTGTGTATCAGCTAAAGTTTAGCGCCTACTAGTTAAATAACAATGACTGTTAAGTTTTAAATAGCGTCTGCAACCCGCAATTTAAAAATTTAAAATTCACAGATCTAAATTTAATTAAAATGTTTGCAGATGTCAAAATATAAAAAGGTGAGGAAACTTGCGGTTCGAAATCTAGATTACTACAAAGAGAAAGAGGTAAATAGACTTGACAAATACGCAAAGAAAATTCATAATGCAAATATTGTTGCAAATTTAGATGATGATGTTAAAGCATATAATCATTACATCGAAATGATAAATTTGTATCAAGCGTTCTACAATATTCCTAGGATCAACTATAATGCTTGCCCTTTCTAATCTTTTCACAAATTGTTTTTTATTGTGAATTTCCATCACATTTTGTGCAAATATCTTGGATTTCCTTCACTTTGTCTTGGATTGTGTTGGATTAATGTTTGTGAAAGGGGATGCTTAGGAGCGGGAATGATCGCCAAGGTACGTATCAAAAAAGTAAAATACTCTAAAAAATGTGCATGTAAGGTTCGAACAAGGTGAGTCCTAAAACCTTTGATTACAAGTCATTTGTTTAAATTATGACATTTCACGGTTCAAAATCTAGTCTAAATAGAAACCTATTATTGTTTTTCAACCACGGTATTAGGCCTATGCTCTCATCTTTTAAGATGATCAAAATGCCAAACATGTCGGATTTGTCAATAGAAAGGTTAAGGAATGAACAAACACATAATTGCAAAGTCTCATTGTTTGTGAACAATGGTATTAGGCCTATGCTCTCACCTTTCTCAAAGTGATCAAAACGCCAAAAGTGCTTTAGTTCCATTAGATTAAAGGCTTGGAAATGAACAAATCATGTCAATCGTGTTTGGAAGATAAAAGGTAGTAGGGATATGTTCTCACTCTTTTAGGGTGATCAAACTCCTAGACCTATCTTTTTCTTCAATTTTGCTTTCCAAATTGCAAGTGATTTAAAACCTTAGAGGGCATACCTCCCAAGTGCTTTACGAAAGTCGTGAGAAGGGAAGGTCCAAAGTCATGAGATACAAAACCGTTTTAACCACGGTTGATCCAACTCACTCTAAAAAGAAACACTTACATCCTTAATGGGGTGGAATACAAAGAGCATTGTAATAGCCTTCCTCTAGAAGTCCTAATGGATTGTGCAAAACCTTCCATGCATGTGGTGGGAAGCTCTCGTAATTGAGAGGTAAAAACAAAGCTCTTTGAACGGATCATTGACTAAATCCTAGTTAATTAGTAAGATGACTTATTCAAACCATGTTGAACCAAAATTGACTTTAGGTAGATTGATTGAAGTGTTTTCTTGTGAAGGCCTTGTTAAAACATTCGAGAATATACACTTTTTTGTATAAATTTTAAAGGTTAGAAAACATGTGTCTTTGGGCTTGCTATGTTTGATGATACATGATCTCAAAAAGAAAGACATCCATTAAAAGGTCCAAAGTTCCTAAACATCATCATTCTTTCTAAGATATATCCTTTCAACAAAGATCCTAAACTTCTTTTCATGTCGGTTTGGACAAGATCTCATCACATTAAGTTGTCTTTGCAAGAAGATGAAACCGTGCTTAGAGAAGAAATACCTTATCAAGATGAGACTCCTCATTCTCCTTATCAACCCTTTCAAGAAAATAATCAAGAAGAAGAACAAGGAGAAGTTCCAATGGCAAGTAATTCTTGGTATGAGGCTAAAAACACCGGGGAAAATAATGATGAAGAGGTAACCAAGGAAAAAGGTAATGAGGCTGCCCAAAACCCTTTGTTTGTAAAGATGTTTGAAAAAGTCTTAGAAAAGGACAAAGAGCGACATTTCCTAAAATTGGCTCAACTAGAGGTTAAACTCTTGCATGATTTTGACACATCCAATTTAACACTAGATGAGGATGAAGACACCCCTTTGAAATCTATGAACCAACAACTCAAGTCCTTACAAACACAAATGGATAATACGAAGAAAGCGACTGCTCCAAAACAATTTTCAATAGAAGCCATTTGCCCTTTTCCATTTGACAAGAATATATTTATGAAACCTTTTTCTCAAACCATGGTATTCCCCAAGTATGACAAGTATATGGGTACAACTAACCCACAAGACCACATAAGGGAACTTGGCACATTAAGTATGGAATTCCTCCACGATCCCACCTATTTGATTAGATTGTTTCCTAGAAGTCTTGGTGGGACAACAATGAAATGGTTTTCAAAGTTACCTCCGGGTATCAAAAGGTTTGAGGAATTGATTTCGAAATTTGTCAATCAATATTCATACAACATTGAATGTGAAATCACCATGTTAGACTTATGTAATACCAAGCAACGAAGTGGAGAAGCCTTTTTAAGTTTTCTACAAAGATGGAGAAGGGTCTTTGCTAAATATCCACGAAGTGTACCTGAGAAGGAAAAGATGGATATATTCATAAACAACTTGAACACAACAATGAACTTCAGGTTACAACTTCAATGTCCCTCGAACTTTAAAAAGATGATAGCAAACATAATCATAATAGAGGATGCTTTAGTAAGAAATGGGGAACTAAAGCTCTATAAGCATAACAAAGGTTTTTCAAATAACAACAATACCACTTTCAACAACATTTATTCAAACAAAAAAAATAAAGATAAACCTAAGTTTTGATTGAAGAATAACAACAATAATTTAGTCAATGATGGAGTAGTGGAGGCCCATAATCTAAAACCTAAACCTTTCAACATTTCGAGTGGCTCCACTAGTCAAGATAATAATATTAATCAATCTCCCAACAATCCTTTCAACAACAACAACTCTTTGGCTTTGGGAGATTTCCTGATGGTGGATGTCGAATCTACTGACATTCTCCACTCTACCTATGCCCGTATTTTGGTGGATATTGATGCTTCTAAGGGCCTACCTGTGGAGATCAAGCTTGTTTCTCCTAAGGGACGCTGTATTCAGTCTTTGGATTATGAAGGATCCCCTTTAGATGCTGAAGATGTTTCCAAACTGGTCATATTGCTGCCAAATGTTGTTTGGGTAAAACTAGGTGCCCTGTTTCGTGGTGGAAATATACCTCTTCTCAACACTACACAGTTGAGAAGAGTACCTCTCAGTGGAGTTTTTCTCAGGTTTTTGCTCCAGATTCTACTGTTGCTTCCCCTTTGCCAGATGTGGGAAAGGATATTCCCTTTGCGGAAGCTATTGGTGTCAACCAAGTTGTTGACTCGTCGTGTGTTGAGACTCCTCTTGCTGCCTCTGGCATTGTGCGGGTTTTTGATCGTGCTGGCTTTGATTCACGAGCTATTGTAGGCTCTACAGGTTCTCTTCTCTCTCCCTCTTTGGTTTCTGATTCTGGAAAAGCTTCGGGCTCTGGATCCCTACTGGTTGAGCATGTGATGGGTGATGAAATTTCCTTGGTTGCTGGGAAGTCGGTTCTGGATTTCCTCTGCTGGAAGGATGAGGCTGCTAAAGTTGAAGATGGCTGGATTACGGTTAAAGGAAAATCTTTTAAGAGATCCTCGCCACCTTTTGATATGACACTCTGATCCCATAAGAAGGGATCTAAGGGATAATTTTGTTGTGGTTTTTATTCTTTGACTGTCATTTTCTTTATTGATTCATCTTTGGCAGTGTTTTCTTGCGTATTCCTAGTGGGTCTGGCCTTCTGGTCGGGCAGGTCCGCTGTGTGTTGGGCTTTCTTATTTCTATATCTTTTGGTTCTTCTTTGTACAAGGTTTTAGGGCCCCTTCAAAACTTAGTTTTTCCATAATCAAAACAACAACTCTTTCAACAACAATCAAGGGAATAGCAAACCCAAACCTAACTTCATGTCTCAATTTACCTCACCACCAAGGAGAAAGTTTACTCCATTGGGAGAAACACTTGAGATGGCCCTAAGAACTCTCATTGTGAATAAACTCATAACTTTACCAGAGTCAAGACCCTCTGAACCGTAAGTGAAGCCATCATGGTGGAGTAGTGACTCCAATCTTTGTGAGTATCACTGTAACAAAGGGCATAAAACTAATGAATGTATGAGGCTAAAACACGTGGTACAAGACCTCATTGATGATGGAAAATTAAAGTTGATGGTCCAAAGAATAATGAAGATCACATGACATTCAAGACCCCTTTATTGATTCATGAGAAAGGTGAATCTTCGAACTAATCTCAAAACCATAAGAGAGGAGACAACAAAATCAATTTTGCACATGCATACAAAAACACTACCAATCCTCTCTCTCTCTAGTTATGAAAATGCCATCAATGTTATTTTGGTGAAGGATAAACAAGAAAAAGAGTCCTCTAATGTTGTGACTAGGACACAAGTTTCCAAAGTTACCTTGGAAGGAGTCCCTACTAAACTGAACTTACATAATCCTTCATCTTTATCATAAAAAACATAACCTTGTTGATCAACTCCAAAAGACACATGCTCAAATTTCAATATTGGAGTTACTTAAACTTTTACCTACACAAGGAAATTTCAGAGAAAGCTATAGTGGATACGACTGTTCCTAATGACTTGGATGCATAACAATTTCAAAAGATGGTTGGTCACCTCATTGCTCCTCATTGCCTTTCATTTTCAAAGCAAGATGATATGTCTTTACACCATCCCCAAAACCTACCCTTGCATATTGAAGTCTTCATCCAAAAGCATAGGGTCAAGAGAGTCTTAATAGATGGAGGTGGTCTAAATACATGTACATTAAACCTGGTCAAAGCCTTAGGATATTCCGAGAATGCCATTGATCCTAAAAGAAATATAAATATAAAGGCTTATGATGATGAAGAAAGGTCCTCAAAAGGGATGGTCACTTTACCAATTAGAGTGGGTCATATTCAAAAGGATACAAATTGTCAAGTTCTAGATCTGAAGTTGGCTTATAATATTTTGTTGGGTAGACCGTGGATCCACGACATGCAAGCGGTACCCTCCACTTATCATCAACGTGTAAAGTTTCCATACATGGGTCAAGAGATTACTATTGGTGGGGATTTGAACCCATTCCAATATTGTAATAATGTCAAACCAGTGACAGATTCATTTGTTCCCCATAATAGTGAAGGTTCTACATCAAGTTCACCCAAGCAACAAGAAACAAAAGACATCCCTAGTTCAGGTTTGAAATTCAAAGAGAAAGAGAAGGAAGATCCAAATGAGGACCATACTACCTCAAGTACTAAAGAAGTTAACCCATCCTCATCCAACAAAGGCAAGGAAAAATTTAGTTTCCTGAATCAAATGAAGAGAACTCTAGTTCCTCAAATTCAAATTATTCTATTAAAAAATAATCAAAATTCTCTACATCAGAAAAGGGGAAAGAAAAGATGGACAATATGATGAAGAATTTTGAAAATCAATACAAAATTCATCAAAAAAGGGTAGTAGAATACTCTTTATCAATGATGGATATGCCTACTTCTCCTAGATCCCATGGAAAACCCTTCAATTCAAAATATAAAAAACCTCATAGGTATAATGAAAATTTTGTAAGGGCTAGCACATCCTCAAATGAAGAAGACAATGAAATCCTAAAATGGTTATATAAAGATGAAGAAGAAAATTCAAGTGAAAGGGTTCAACACATTAACATCCCTACACATCAATATGGGAAGGGCTATCAAATCATAAAGAAAATGAGATACCAAGGAACAAGACCTCTAGGTAAAAGAAATAAAGGGTTATTGGAACCTATACAACCTACATGAAGGTCTAGCGAAGAAAATTTAGGAATAGGGTACCTTGAGCAAGGTCATAATCAAAAGAATTCTTCTCATTCTTATGAACAAATCAATAAGTTAGATTCAGAAAATGATGATGACTCAAATGAATATGAATGAGATTCATTATCTGAGGGATCTTGTCAAGACAAAGAGATTGATGTGATACATTCCTATGCACATACATCAAAAGAGGCATAAAGTTCCAATGCACAAGGGTCCAATTCGCAATGGGTAGGAGAGCCTTATGTACCGTCATTTTTAGAAGGATCTAGCTCTAGGTTTAACTTACAATAGTTTTTCCCACAAGAAACTCATGAGGACTCTAGTGAGGAAAATTTTGATCCTAGCTCTATGGACCATCTAGAGGAAACATATGTCATAGATTTAAGTGATACAATGTATGAGCTTCAATTGAAATCATGACCCTAACTCCAATGGACCCAAACCTACCAATTGACCCTTTACACCTTGTCCATCCTGAGTTAATTGATTGGGAACAACTTGAGCCAAATGACATACCTATATTCCAAAATGACCATTCCTTATTTGTAAATCTAAACATGGTTGAACCTTCTTTCACTAATGCATAATATCAAGAAGCAACAAAGAAGGTGTCAAATTTCTTAGTCAGAAAAGAAAAAGAAATATACAAGAAAAATGGAAAGATCTAGCGGTGAAAACCATTATGTGGCAGTGGATCTTTTCTTGATCAACATTCTTGACATGGTGCACTTTTTAAATTTTGTATTCTTTCAACAATCACAAGTAATTATGGCTCCCGCTCCCGCTCGTGCAGGATTTTCAACTCCCTCACCTCCCACGCAAATTGTCCCTTCTTCAACGAGTCCCGGTCGCTCCATCCTCATCTCTGTTTGTGAGGATGGGGTTAATGTTGGCCCTGTTGGGGGTGGTTTAGTCTCTGTGACTGGGATTTATCCTGTGTCAGAGGCTTTTGCGGCTAGGGTTTCGTCCCTGATGATTCCCGAGTTTTCCTTTGTAGCTCGTGGCGACTCTTTTGTTTCTTGCGTGGCTTGTGGTGGAGATGGTGGGGATAAGGGCAGCCCCAAGTTTCCTTCCTCTGAGATTAAACCATTCCTAGTCTGTAAATCTTTAGATATCTCATTGGTGGAAGAGACGATTGCTGCGAATGGTGAGACTATCCTAGACCTCTCTTCTAATGCAGCGATATGCAAATTTAAGGGCTTCTGGCGCGATCTTCTGGGGCTTCATGCTTGGATTTCTAAGCACTGGGAACCCATTATCTCTAATGCAGTGCATATTTATCCTATGTCCAAGGGTTTATTTATTGCCAAATTTGACACTGCTACGGACAGAAAGATCATTATGTGTGATCACTTTTTCAGTTGGGAGGATCGTTTCCCATTGATGGTTAAACCTTGGCATCTGAATTTTAATCCCGCCTTTGAAACTTTCAGTAAGATGTCTTTATGGGTGAGACTCCCTAACCTCCCACTTCATCTGTGGCTAGACTTAGTCTTGGAGGCAGTGGGGGAGGTGCTTGGAGACTTTCTGATTGTGGATGTGGAGTTGTATGATCTTCTTCATTCTACCTATGCTCGTATGCTGGTGGAAATTGATACTTCTATGGGGCTGCCTGCGGAGATCAAACTCTTGTCTCCTTTGGGTAGTTGGGTTCAACCCTTGGACTATGAAGGAACTCCCTTCAGGTGTAGAAGGTGTTTTAAAACATGGCATATTGTTGCTAAGTATGATATTGACAATAGGAAGACGAAGAAGCCCTCTTCGTGGTGGAACGACGCCTCTTCTCAATATTAAACTGTTCTAAAATCCTCTTCTCAGATGGGTGAGAAGGGTGCTTCTGAGTTGTTTCCTCTTTGGTGGATGGGGGTTTTGGGAGTGCTCTTGGCTCTGGGACTCTATTAGCTAGTCCGACGCAAGGTGTTGGACCCTTGTTGGGTGATGGGAATACAGTTTTGGATTCTTTGGGCTAGCAGGATAAGGTTGCTAAAGTGGAAGGTGTTACTGAACTGATGGAGATGATGAAGACCGAGATCAGAGGTATACATGATTGTAGAAAGAATTAGATCAGTTGTTATTTTTTCATTGATGTCAAGCAGTTGATTTCTGGTTCATATTGAATTGCCATATCTTTCAGAGTTGATTTAATTGGGCAATAGATAAAGATCAGACAATGATAAGATCATCTTGATATAATTGGTTTCTACTTTATCAAGTCTTGAGAAAGTCCTAAGACTAAAGCGTTAAGTTACCGAGCAGAGAGAGTCTGTCGGTAAAGGGTTATGAAAGTCAGCCAGGACACTGAGACATTGAAGCACCGAGTAGTGCGTATTAGTCACCGAATCGAGAGTTAGTTACCGAACATAACAAATGCGAGAAACAAGGATAATAACACATTTAATGCAATGCTACAACGATATGGAGGATTCCAAGAACGAAAAAGAAGTTGGTTACAAGATCTACACATGGGAAAATTCAAGGAAGAGAAATCTAATTTATAGATTAAGAGGCAAAAGTGAAGGTTTTATTTCCAAGAAAAGTGCAAGTTCTGAGGTGATGCCAAAGTGGCTAACTGAGTTTCAAGTTCACTAAATTAGTTCAAAAATATAATCTAACGGCTGAGCGTGATTGAAGGAAAACCTAATCAAGCAGATTAAGAGGCAAAAATAGAGTCTATTTAAAGGATGAATTCGAAGAACAAATGACTGGCAAGTTGAAGTGTTGAAGTGCTACCGAGTGATGCAGTGAAGAGCAAAGAAGTGATAAATCTGAGTCTAAGTGAAGAGATTGATGAAGTGTTGATGCAAGTAGTCAGAGAGAGCATAAAGGGATCTGATCAAGCAAGAGGTAGTTGCAATTTTATAGATCATTTTACATACTGTTGCTTATTTGCATTTGTAACAACAAAATATCTTAACCGAGTGGACTTAACAATTTTATTGTAAAATCCTTAAGAAAGGTGACATTCTAAAAGAGTGTTCAAAGTCCTCTAACCAGGCCACTCCTAACAGGGTGAAGATCTTAACGGGTTTGAGGTAAATCCCCTAACAGGGTCACATTTAGCAAATGTGTATTGTAATCTTTAACAGGATAAGCTTTTAACCGAGCATACTTCAGAAGAGTATTTTCATTTGTGGGTGACAATTCCCATAGAGGTTTTTCCCAAATTGGGTGTCCTCGTTAAATTTGGTGTCAAATGTGTTGAATGATTCATGTGCATGTTATTTACTGTTTATGCAAGTTTCTGCTTAAGTTAATGAAGATATTTGGTGATTCGGTTGTTGTTGTTTATCCTATCGAGTTGAATCATATTTAAATTTTTAAGATTAAAGTATCATAGTTTTCTGATTCACCCCCCTCTCCGTAATCCAACAGAAGGATGGATCACGATTAAAGTTAAACACTTCAAACGGTCCTCGCCTTCTTTTGATATGACTCTTCGGTCCCATAAGAAGGGGACTAAAGGAAAATCTTAATGGTTGATTTTGGTCTTGGGTTGCTGATCTTCAAATTTTTATCTTTGGCAACGTTCTTTTATGTATTGTCTGGGGGGCTGGCCTATTATTCTGGTTTGTCCATTGTGTGTTTTTTTGGGGGACTTATAATGCTTTATCTAAATTTTTAGTTTTGTACAGGGTTTTGGGGCCCCTTCAAAACCTATTTTTTCCATAATCGAAAACCATTATGTGGCAGTGCTAGATCATGAAAAAGTAAAAAGAAATGACGAATCCGAAGGTGAAAATTCAATTGTGGCACTTAAGGATGAGAATTTTGACACTTTATCTAAGCATTATGAAGAGAGATCACCTATTTTGATAGAACCCACAGAAAAGGTCAACATTGGAAATGAAGAACCAAACTTCATTCACATAGCAACATCTTTAACCAAGGAAGAAAGGAAAGAATTTAATGAGTTTTTCAGGGACATACAAGTAAACTTTGCATGGTCACATGCAGACATGTCCAGATTAGACCCACATCTCATCATGCATCATTTGAATATAACACCAAGGGTGAAGCCAGTTAAGTAAAACTTGAGGAAAATGCATCCCCATATAGCTCTATTGGTCAAAGAAAAATTGCAGAAGCTTTTAAAATCTGGTTTTATTAGATCCATTGCTTATGCAGAATGGATCTCAAACATGGTACCAGTATCAAAACCAGATAAAAGCATAAGAGTGTGCACGGATTTTAGGGATCTAAACAAATCATGCCCTAAAGATGATTTCCCTTTGCCAAGTATTGAGACAATAGTAGATCTAACAACAAGGCACTCAATGTTTTCACTTATGGATGGCTTTAGTGGCTACAATCAGATAAAGATAGCTCTGAAGGATCAAGATAAAATTGCATTTACATGTGCTTGGGGAATATTTTGTTGGAATGTAATGCCCTTTGGACTCAAAAATACTGGAGAAACATACCAAAGAGCCACGACAACAGTTTCCATGATACGATGCATATTTTCATGGAGGACTATGTGGATGATATCTTTTCTAAATCACATACCAGAATTGAACACTTGCCTATCTTAGAGAAAAATTTCTCAATATTGGAGACATTCAAAGTAAGATTGAATCCAAAAAATTCGCTTTTGAGTACAATTGATGCAGGAGCTGTTAATCTCTAAGTTCTGTTGATGATTAGTGACCAACACTTAGTCATTCACTTAGGCAGTTTTAGTTGGCTATCACTGTGGCTGAGTTAAAACTATGCAAGGCCGAGCAACATTGCCGAGCAGTTTTCAATTTGCCTAGTTACATTGCCGAGCCGAGTTACATTGCTGAGCCGAGTAGGATACAGAGATGTTAAGTGCCGAGTGACAGAGAAGTCAAGTGCCGAGCAAAACAGTTTTTGTATACATGTCTGGAATGATTCAAACTTCGAGGATAAGTGATCAGGCCGACTTGTATAAGCTTTTTGGGCCGACTTATGTATGCATTTAATATTCTTCTACGGAGTTGGTTATGCATTTAATTGTTTTATCCTATGCATGATCTATTGTAAACATTAATTGTAATACCATCAAGGTATGGGTATTAGATCTTGATCGTTGATCTAGATCTCGCTATCAGACTTGAATAGATATATTAGATTGCTTCTAAACCCTATTTTGTGTGTGAGAAGAGAGCAGACGAAGTGTGTGGTGACTGCATTTTGAAGTGAAATGCACAGAGTGTTATTTTGTTAAGAAGCAAAGATCAAGTAGAGTGACAACATAGTGAACATTAGAGTAAAGTTATATCAGATTGTGAGATCATAGAAGGTACTGGAAAGAGGAGATCCGTCATCAACATCAGAGTGCATAACGAAGGATCAATACTTGAGACATTCTAATCATTGTATCAGGTGAAAATATCTTAACAGAGTGGTTCAAGAAGACCTTTCTTAATCTCCTAACAGAGTGCTTACTTTATTGTAAGTTGAAATCCTTTCACAAGGTAGATTGTAATGATCTTTAGCTCTTAACCGGGAAAACCTTTAACAGGGTAGATTGCATCTTATAATCAACATTTGTAGCCCTAACAGGCACACTTTATTACTGCAGTAGTGGAGAATTTTGTGGGTGTCATCCCCACCCCAATTTTACCTATTTGGGTTTCTGGGTTACCAAGTTCTTGTGTTACGAGTTATTTATTTCACTGTGTGGATGCTATCTGATATTACATTAGATTCATATATGTATGAATGTGGATCAGTTTGTTTTAAGTGTTTAATTTTGAAGATCTGATTCACCCCCTCTCTCAGTATCTTGCTTTCCCATTATTGTATTTCCAACAATTGGTATCAGAGCTCAGTTCTCTAAAAAGGTCATAATCAGCTTGAGAATACAGATCTTGAGATGGAGATCTACAAGATGGGTAAAGT
>MU225567.1:1528741-1540215 GCA_018584345.1 Thuja plicata
GTTGTCATTACTGTGGTGAGTATGGACATGTTCTAGAAAACTGCATAAGGACACATTTCAAAGGAAAGTCTAAAAGTTGGATGAATGGAAGCCTAGTTTGTCACAGTTGTCTGAAAATTGGTCATACAAGGAAAGATTGTAAGACTAGGGTACCTGCTCCTATAGTTGAGCAAATTAGAGCACATATGAACAAGACATGGGTTAAGAAGTCTGAACCATGCAACAGTGAAGCTAGTGAAGCCGAGGTCACCCAATCTAATGGATCAGGTGATCACATCATCTCCAACTAAGTAAAAGAGGTATGTAAGGAACTGCATCTAAAAATCTTATCTTACATCAGTTCCTAACATGAAATGTACCAAAGTCCATATTTGCATATGTTAAGATGCACCAGGACATATTTTTGAAGACAAATACCGAGATGAGCCAATTGCACTATAGGTGCCGAGCACCAATCATGGACACTAAGGCCGAGTTCTTTAGTGAGTGCCGAGTTTTGTTGGCCGAGTAAGTTTTGTGATGGCCGAGTTTAGTAAACCGAGTGGGATGCAAGTTGTGTTAGAAAGCCGAGGACATCTAGCTTGCACTAACTCAACGGGTAGAACATTCATTGCTTACCTACCTTGACCTTTCAAAGTCTATAAAGGATGAACAGTTGACACTTCATTTTTACCGTGCGATTTTTACTATTTACGGAGCGATTGAAGTAATTTGCAGAATTAATCATAACGAAGTTAGCATCAAAGATTTCGTCAGCGTGCCGTCGACAATCCTAAGGTGAACAGTGCGAAGCGTTACTTGCCGAGGTACTCTGTTCTTCATCTTTCGAACCCTAATTTCAAGATTATGGCTGCAAGTTCTTCTGCACCAGCTAAGAGTATGGAGGGAGAACCAGAGCAAATTCAGTTAGTACAGAGTGATGAATGTGAACCTCTCAACTTTTGAGCCGTTCTTGAAAGTGCAATTCAGAGTGATTTAATAGGAGCCCTCTCATCCATTCCACCCAAGGTACTTATGATCCATGATGTTCGATTGTGTTACATGGTTAAGATTGGTGAAGTAGGTGATAGTGAATTTAGGAAATCCTATAGCAAATTGTGTGTCGATGGAGTTCTGAAGGGAGAATTCAAACATTTAGCCGAAAAAGGGTTAACTCGTGCCCTAGATTTTCTACAAGGTTTCAAAGACGAATGGATTAAGGTTATCCTTAGCCGAGTTCATGATATGTGTATGTGGTTGGATAATGGACCAGTCAAGATTACTAAAAACATGATTCATCGAGTTACTGGATATCCTGTAGTTAATGGGAAACAAACTATGAGAGATAACAACAAAGAAGAAATTACACTGAACACTGGAGCCGTATGGAACAACAGAGGTATGACTATCTCTACAATTAAAGACCTAGAACATGATTTTGGAGTAAGAGTAATAGCACATAAGTTCTATCAGTCGAGTAGATTGGATAGTGTTCCTTGTACAGCCGTTGATCAGGCATGGAAAATTGTTAAGAAGAATCATATATATGATCTTGCCAAGCTACAGCAGACACAATTAGCCGATAACCTAGCATCAATCAGAAAGGCTAAGAGCTCATCATGTAAGTTTGGTTCCTTACTAGTTTGTATATTTTTCTACGTTCAGGATACATTTCCTACATTGGGAAATATTGTTTGGAAAAAGGATAGACCCATTACAGTTTAGATTAGTGAATGTATTGAGAAACTAGGAAGTAATTTCAATAGCATTATGGGGAGCTATTTTGTAGAATTCAAGAAGAGAATGAGATTAAGAACTAGGATTCCTAGATCACTAGTTGAGAAGCACTATGAAGAAATCTGTTTTCTAGTTGATATGGATAACACATATATCCAGGCTGTGACACCCAGGGTAACATGCTTAGAACCATTTCCATATGAAATTAACATTGATGAAGCATCAACTGCCATCATTGCACTCCTAGCCGAGGCAATTGATACTACAACAAAGAGATTTGGAAATTTTGATGAAGCCAAAGCTAAAATTTCTAGAAGCTTGAATGAGGGAACCATGGAGAGGAAAAGAAAGAAAATTGTGAAAAATCTGAAGAAAATGGTTGGTTTAGGTAGTGATGAAGAACCTGAGGATGCACCTTTAGGCCTGACCACAGGACAAGGTGAGGATATATCTACAGAAGAGGAAGTGAGTGCATCTGAGGAGATCACTAAGAAAGCTAAGGGTAAAAGACCATCAATTGTCATAGTAACCAAGCCGAGCAAAGCTAAACCTAAGGTTACACCTCCTGCAGCTAATCATCTGAGGACTAGAGCATCTACTATTACTTCTCCAGCAGAAGTACAAACAAAAGTTTATGGAAAGAGGAAGGTTGCAGAAAGTAGTTCTGGAAAGGAAGCTAAAATTGCTCCTGAGGCTGAGTCGAGTAAGCCAGCAAAGAGACCTCAAAGGAAACTAGACTTGGGAACAGATAGTGATGATGAAAAGACTGAAATTGATGAACCCAGTAACATACCTACAACACAATTCAAGAAACCAGCTAGTATTGATGAGCTATGTGACACTTTGAGAAATTCAGCAGGGTTGGCAACTTTCAAGTTCATTAAGTATGAGAAATTGAATAATGTGGATAGGCAGAAAGTTCAGGAAGCACTCCTGGATATGATGAGTACTTTCAAGTTAACTCCTATAGAGATAGGAAACCATGTGCCAAATGAACTATATGATTTTTTGTCAAGCAAATGGGAATTTGCACTTACCATAGAGAGACAGATCAGGGAAGGAACTCTAGCTAAGGTAATACCTGAGTTAACTTCAAAACAAAGAGCCAAATTCATTGAGGAATACAAGAATAGGTTTGTTCCTAAGCTTAGAGGTTATGTTGTTCTGAAAAATGATATTGAAGGTGTAGTACAACAGAGCACAAGGATTTGGAAGGAAATCTTTGGACTGACCATTCCAAAAGATAAGAAATCTGGTGAGGGAACATCTGAGCAAAAGACAAAAGAAGTTGAAGTGGAAACTACCCCTGAGCCAAAGATGACTCAAGGTCAAATTGCTACAGAACATGACAAGACCAAAGATGCATTAGACTCAACAAACTTTATTGATCTGACTACAGATAGTCCGATGGATTTTATAGTTGATGATCCAAGCAATTTGAATGTCGAGGAACAAGATATGCCGAGTGGTACATACACTGATTCACCTATTAAGGCAACTGATACTGAAGAAGGAAAGACCACAACATCTGATGAGATAATTGAAGTTGTCAATGATTAGAAAGGTGAAGAGAAACAACAAACAAATGCACAAGAGGTAACTTCACAGAATCCACCTATTTTATAGGTTGTGAAAACAGTTTTAGATAGTGGAGTAGTGATAAAGGATACTGTTGATAAGCCTAAAGAAGAAGAGGCAATGCAAGTGTTGGTTGATCTACCACACTCTGCATCATCCACTCCTATTGGTCCTAAAACTAGTGGTATGCCCAATCCACAGACAATATTGACAAAATTAAAAGAGGCAATGGGCATTGACACTGTCACAGGAAAAGGTATTATGCAGCCGAGCATAAGTTCACCAAAGTTGAAGAAAAAGAAAGCTCTGAAGAAGAAGTCTCTAATTCTAGATGTAACATTAGATGAAGTCATTGTGATTCCACAATGGGATCCTAATGAATTATCTTTTGAACAAATAGGAACTCTTCAGGAATTGCTTAAGAGGAAGAATAAACAGGAAGAGATGAAGATAGAACATAAGCAAAAGCAGGTGTTGCATGACATCAAAGATATATTTGCAAAGGCTTTTGACTTAGAGGATGAAATGCCTCAAGCTCCAATTATTGATTAGTTAGTTAACATAGTACAAAAGGTAACTGATGATGACATAGACAACAACGAAAAACTTCTACAATGGTCCATGAGAAGATTTGAGAGCAAAGTTCTAGAGAAAATCTCAGAAGAGATTGCAACAAAACAGGTTGAACTTTCTATTCTTGTAGAAACTTTAGAGAAAGTTACAGCCAATGTTTATAATTTGTACAGGAAATTATGTGATGTTGAATTTTTCAAAAAAGATAATCTACAACTTGTTGAGAAGCTATAGTTAGATTTGAGATCAACTGGCACTACTTTGGGTAAAGATACTACTTCTAGTTCTTTCCATCTTACTAAGTTGATCAGTGCACAACGAAGAATAGCCGAGCTTATGGATGAAGATGGTCGAATTAGGGCCAAATTGATAACTATTCAGACAAGCCTGTTGCCTCACTTAGAGGTAATACAGAAGGAACTTTCAATTGCAAAGGACTTATCACAGAGCAATGCAAATCTATCAACTACAGAAAGTTTAGTGAGTCTAGCTGCCGAGCTAGAAATAAAATTGGAAGTTATGAAGATTGCTAAGGAAAGCTAGGATACTACATTTGAATCCACCCTGCAGCTTCATAAACAATTTTTGGATAAGTACAACTTAACCCCACCAACAATTAGTGACAAAAACAAGGGGGAAGTTGGTAAGGAAGTTGGAAAGGATACAATATGATACATCAGTACAAAACAGGTACACTTGTATACATTTTTTGAAGGCATGTAAAATTTTTGTATGAATAATTCCAAGTATATTCCTAGGGGGAGTACTTAGTATACTTAGGCAACATTTTGATGAAATGAAGAGAAGTAATGATAAGTGTGTTTTTGCCACTAATATCAAAGGGGGAGATTGTTAATCTCTAAGTTCTGTTGATGATTAGTGACCAACACTTAGTCATTCACTTAGGCAGTTTTAGTTGGTTATCACTATGGCCGAGCTAAAACTATGCAATGCCGAGCAACATTGCCGAGCAATTTTCAGTTTGCCTAGTTACATTGCCGAGCCAAGTAGGATACAAAGATGTTAAGTGCCGAGCGACAGAGAAGTCAAGTGCCGAGCAGAACAATTTTTGTATACATGTCTGGAATGATTCAAACTTCGAGGATAAGTGATCAGGCCGACTTGTATAAGCTTTTTGGGCCGACTTATGTATGCATTTAATATTCTTCTACGGAGTTAGTTATGCATTTAATTGTTTTATCCTATGCATGATCTATTATAAACATTAATTGTAATACCATCAAGGTATGGGTATTAGATCTTGATCTTTGATCTAGATCTCGCTATCAGACTTGAACATATATATTAGATTGCTTCTAAACCCTATTTTGTGTGTGAGAAGAGAGCAGACGAAGTGTGTGGTGACTACATTTTGAAGTGAAATGCACAGAGGGTTATTTTGTTAAGAAGCAAAGATCAAGCAGAGTGACAACACAGTGAACAACAGAGTAAAGTTATATCACATTGTGAGATCATAGAAGGTACTGGAAAGAGGAGATCCGTCATCAACATTAGAGTGCATAACGAAGGATCAATACTTGAGACATTCTAATCATTGTATCAGGTGAAAATCTCTTAACAGAGTGGTTCTAACAAACCTTTCTTAATCTCCTAAAAGGGTGATTACTTTATTGTAAGTTGAAATCCTTTCACAGGGTAGATTGTAATGATCTTTAGCTCTTAAACGGGCAAACCTTTAACAGGGTAGATTGCATCTTGTAATCAACATTTGTAGCCCTAACAGACACACTTTATTACTGCAGTAGTGGAGAATTTTGTGGGTGTCATTCCCACCCCAGTTTTACCTATTTGAGTTTCTGGGTTACCAAGTTCTTGTGTTATGAGTTATTTATTTCATTGTGTGGATGCTATCTGATATTACATTAGATTCATATATGTATAAATGTGGATCAGTTTGTTTTAAGTGTTTAATTTTGAAGATCTGATTCACCCCCCCTCTCAATATCTTGCTTTCCCATTATTGTATTTCCAACAGGAGCATCCTAGGATTCTTGGCAATCCTGTATCAAACAAAAAAATATTTTCTTTTGGAGTTTTGTAGCTTAGAGGAGTCCTCGGTTGAGTACTCGGTTGCTCAGTTTCCTGTTGATCAATGGTTGGTCGACTCAGTGACTAAGCTAAGTGGTGTTCTGCTCGGTGGTGTTGCTTGGTACTCCTTCACTTCTGGTGACTCGGTTACTATTGTTGACTCAATGCTTTGTTCTTTGTGCTCGATTGTTTCTCTGAGTAGGTTCGGTTGGCTCAGTTTTGCGTTTTTGACTGGTCTTTGTTGCTCGGTGGTCTTCTCACCGATTGGGTTTTAGTTTGTTAAATCTCGAGGCTGACCTTGTGTATTTAATTTGGGTCGTGACATTTAATTTGGATTTCTCATTCGGGATTGTGTGGACCTAAATCTGGGTCGTTGGCTTCTCCAATGTAGATTTTGTGGATCTTATAGGCCGACTTGTTGGTTGCCTCTTGTATTTAGGTTGTGTTATGTTCTTAGCTTAGGGAATCAGATATCAGATGGAGATGGGATCTAAGTGATGTATTTGAGAAGTTGTATAAGGAGTTGTGTGTCTTGGCAGAAGGTAAATGGTCTAATGCTTGCAGAAGATCTGTGGTAGATCTTAGAGTCATAGCTTTGTAATTGGCCTTGACTGGGAATGCCTTACAGCCTAACATGTTGAATGTAATTGTTGTTTGATGGAAATAAATCTCATATATTGGTTATATTTCTTGTGTTATTTTTTGTTTCCATTGTTGTTGTTATTGGTTGCAAGTTTGGATAGTCCATTCTTGGACCCTCTGATCTTGACTACATCAGATGGTATGAGAGCTAAGTTTCAATCACTTGAGGAGGAGCTAGGTTTTCCATCGCAAGAGATTGGTGGATCGAACATGCCTCTGAAGAAGAACCGCGAGATCGCAAAAGAAGAACCTAAGGTGGAGTTCAATCTGGAAGATTTCCAAGCTTTATAGAAGCAAGTGCAAGACCTGCAAGAGGAGTTGCAAAGAAAGAATGCATCTAAAGAACACCGAGATAATGGTGAAGAATCAGAAGAAGATCATTTCGAAGAAGCTGTAGAAGATGTTAGAGATCTAGAGGAGGCTAGATTTCTAAGAGCTGTATCTAAAATTGGGAAAAGACCTAAGATTGAAGTTTCTACATTGGCTGGAAGGCTTAGGTCAGAAGAGTTGATCGATTGGATTAACGAGATGGATGAATACTTTGAGTATGAAGAAGTAGAAGATCCTGATAGAGTTCGATTTGCAAAGAAAAAGCTAAAAGGTCATGCAAACATATGGTGGTGAGAAGTTCAATTGGAAACAAGTCAGAGAGGTAAAGACAAGATCATCAGATGAAAACGAATGGTTGAAAAGTTGAAGAAGCAATTCATTCTGGTGGATTATGAATTGGAGATGTTTAAGAAGATGCAAGGTTTGAGGCAGACAAACAAATCGGTGCAAGAGTATACCGAGGAGTTTTACAAAATACTGATTAGGAGTGGTCATTCAGAAGATGATAAAGAGAAGGTTGCTAGGTATATCTATGGCTTGAGACCTAGTATATTCAAGAAGATTTACTTACTGTTCGGATGACAACAATAGGATATGCTTATCAGATGGCACTGAAGATTGAAGAGAAGCTAAACAAGAAGTTTGAGAGAAGACAAAATAATAAAAATCGAGGTGGTATGACTGATGACACAACTGCTGAGAGTAAGGTGGTGGAGAATCCTAAGAAGACCGAGTTAGGATCTAGCAGTAGTCAAACCACTAAGGATTACAATCGTGGGTCTAGAAGAAGAGGAAGAAGTGATTTCATCGGTACTTTTTTTAGTGTGGTGAAAAGGGACATAGATACTTTTCATCTCTTTAAAATAAATTTAACCTGACTACTGAGGAGAGTCAAGTGAATGTTGCAGAAGAAGGTGAAGTTATGATTAATAGGAGATTAGCTGCATGTATTAATAAACCAGTGCAGAGAAGAAATTAATTCAGAACCAGATGTAAGTGCAAGGATAAGGTGTGTAATGTCATAATTGATGGTGGCAGCCGTGAGAACTTTGTTTTAGAAGAGATGGTTAGTAAGTTGAATTTGGAATGAAGGACAAGAGGAGATATGGGTTAGGAACATATATGGTAAACTGTTTTGATTCCCTTAAGATGTTCATGATTTCCTTTATGGGAACATCTTCTTTACCTGGGGTGTCTGATGTAGGAGCATCCTAGGATTCTTTGCAATCCTGTATCAAACAAAAAAATATTTTATTTTGGAGTTTTGTAGCTTAGAGGAGTCCTCGGTTGCTTAGTTTCCTATTGATTAGTGGTTGGTCGACTCGGTGACTAAGCTCGATTGTGTTCTTCTCTGTGGTGTTGCTCGGTACTCGGTTACTATTGGTGACTTGGTGCTTTGTGCTCGGTTGTTTCTCTGAGTAGGTTCGGTTGGCTCAATTGTGCGTTGTCAACTGGTCTTTGTTGCTCGGTGGTCTTCTCACCGACTATGTTTTGGTTTGTTAAATCTCAAGGCCGACCTTGTGTATTTAATTTGGGTCATGACATTTAATTTAGATTTCTCATTGGGGATTGTGTGGACCTAAATTTGGGTCATTGGCTTCTCCAATGTAGATTTTTTGGATCTTATAGGCCGACCTGTTGGTTGCCTCTTGTATTTAAGTTGTGTTATGTTCTTAGCTTAGGGAATCAGATATCAGAGGGAGATGGGATCTGAGAATTTGTGTAAGGAGTTGTGTGTCTTGGAAGAAGGTAAATGGCCTGATGCTTGTAGAAGATTTGTGGTAGATCTTAGAGTCATATCTTTGTAATTGGACGTAACCGGGAAGGCCTTACAACCCGACATGTTGAATGCAATTGTTTTTTGATGGAAATATATCTCATATATTGGTTCTTATTCCTATGTTATATGTTGTTTCTGCTGTTGTTGTTATTGGCTGCAAGTTTGGACAGTCCATTCTTGGACCCTCCAATCTTGACTGCATCATCAACAATCAAGAAAATTACTTGGTTATATTTTCTTAGCAAAAGGAATAGGGGTTGGCCTCGCAAAATTCCAAGCTATTATGGAGATGGGGGCACCTAGAAATATTAGGCATTTGAGTGAGATCTTTACAAGGAAAGATACAATCAATAAGGAGATTTATCTCACAATTGGCAGAGAAATGTCATTCATTTACTAAATTATTACACAAAGAAATATTATTCAAATGGGATAATCAATGTGAAGAGGCTTTTGCACTTTTGAAGAAATATGTAATGAATCCACCAATTTTGATGCTACCAATCCCGGGAAAGCCTTTGTTACTATATTTCAACCACAGAAAAATCATTGGGAGTTTTGCTAGCACAAGAAGATGAAAATGGAAAAGAAAAACCAATCTATTATATTAGTAGAACCTTGATAACATATGAGCTTAATTATACTTTTATAGAAAGGGCATGCCTAGTGGTAGTTTTTGCTTCCCAAAAATTACAACACTATATGCTGGCAGATAAGATAAAGCTCATTACTAAGATAGACCCTCTCAACTATCTTCTTAGTAAAATAACCCTAACAGGAAGGTTGGTTAAATGGGTCATGGTCCTAAGTAAACTCGACATTGAATACATCAACCGAAGGGCTATCAAAGGGCAAGCCATAGCAGATCAGTTAGTAGAAGCTCCATTAACAGGTGAAAAACCCATACATATTGAATTCCATGATGCAACTATTCTCAACATTGAAGTCAAAATATGGACATTATACTTTGATGGGTCATATACTCAACATTGCTTGGGGGCAGGCATACTCCTTATTACACCACAAGGTTACATCATTCCTAAATCCTAAACTCTTGTTCCCATGCACAAATAACATAGCAGAGTATGAGGCACTTGTAATTGGCATCATAATGGCTTTAGAATGGAGAGTGGCATAATTACAAATTTATGGTGATTCCCAATTAGTGATCAATCAAATCAATGATGATTACCAAACAAAGGATGAAAAGCTAATACCTTACAAAAGGATGGTAGATTATCTAAAGAAACATTTTGTCATGATAAATTTTGAACAAATTCCAAGAGGTGAAAATAAGGCAGTAGATGCTATGACTACAATGACCTCTCTTCTACAAGTACCAAATCAAAATGCTAATATGGATTCTTGGTGGAAGAAGTAGTGAAACCCGTTTACGACTTACTTGAATCTCAAATAGTTTTCCTACTTGTGGGCCATGATTCCCCTTTATATGGTCCCATCTACACCTATCTGAAAGACAATACCTTACCTATGGACCAATCTCAGAACAAGAAAAGAAACTTTATAAGACAAGCCTTGCGTTATACCCTTGTATCCAACACATTGTATCACAATGGTCTTGACAGAATGCTACTTAGATGTTTAGAGAACAAGGAATCAAAAACCACCTTACAAGACATTCATGAGGGTATCTGTGGGTCACACTCTAGTGGGTTTACCTTACATAAGAAACTTCATAGGATGGGATACTATTGGCCAACGATGGAAAATTTTTCTTGCTAGTTTGTAAAGCTTTGTCAGAAATGCCAATACCATGGGAACCTGATACATGTACCATCTCAGGAATTGCATCCATTAACCATACCTTGGCCCTTCTATCAATGAGGGTTTGATTTTATAGGGATGATATATTTGCCTTCATCCAATGGTCATAAGTAGATTATAATGACAACTGAATGCTTTACAAAGTGGGTTGAAGTCGTGCACTTATCAACTGTTACATGAAAACAAATATCCATGTCTATCTTGAACTTGTTGGAGATTTGTTTCTGTGCAGTTAATTGATTGTATGTTTGTCATTGATGACAACATATAATACACAGTAGTGATTTTGTATGTACTTATCAAAATGATGATATCAAGCCTTGCATGGTTAGATACATGTTGTAGACATGTCTATTATGTTATGTTCATACATGCAGATCCAGATATGATGTTTAAGTCAAGTTGTGTAATTCTGTTATTGGCAGTTACAGTTCTGGAAGAGTATCTGTTTAGAGCCGACGTATGTAACGTGTTTCTTGAGTTGCGCCTATCTTCAGGATATGCGTGTGTATATTCATGATTAGTTATGAGTTGACGATTGTTATCTAAAGACGCCAAACGTGTTTCAAGAAGATTGCAAAGTTAGAGATAATTTGGTGAAGCCAACTTAGTGAAGCATCGCGTCTATTCAGTTTATATTTGTGCGGTTGTAATTATGCTTGCGTGCTTAGTAGAGCTAAAAAGGATGTTATGAAGAGTTGCCTTATAGGTCCCATGATCTCATACTTTGAGGAAGATACTTATAGAAAGTCATTTGTGATACACTAAGTGTGAATGATATGAAATGAGATAGAAAATGTACAGAGAAAAATATCAGTTGTGGTTCATTCATCAAGATTCTATGTGAAGAAGCAGTAGAAGATTACAATACATTGGAACTGATCAAGGCAACATGTCTACTCTACAGTTCATCATCAGATATAGTGCATATCTGTTCTACAGAAGGTTGTAGCCTTCACCATTGAAGCAGTGAGCTTTTGGACAGTGAGTCCTCACCCCTAATAGGGTTATTTGTAAAAGA
>MU225567.1:1578577-1600682 GCA_018584345.1 Thuja plicata
TAAGTATTGAGTATAACATCAGCTTTATCTTTTAAGATATCAATTCTATGTTGCAGCACACCTTTCAATGCTCTTAAAGCAATTGCATTTCCTTTCTCTTCCTCAGCCTTTTCCTCAACCACCTCTTAAGACTTTTCTTTGTCTTCAATTTGCAGGGGCTGTGGTTGCACAGGTACATACATCACCTCAAGCTTTGTCATCAATTTATTTATCATCTGATCCCTCTGATAAAGTTGCACTCGACACATTTTTCTATCTTTTGCCAATGCACTAGTCTCTTCCACCAATGTGCTGCACCTTTCAGACAATTGTTTAGTCTTGTCTTCATTTAAGTGAGCCCAATGCATCATGATTTGGGATATCTCTAAATCTCCTGTATTTTGCATCGTCCACACCATTTGATTGCCCACCATATTCTCCTGAATATTCACCACTTGGGGTTTTTTTCTTTTGGGCACAAGCTCCACATTGTAAAGGCCTGAGACTTTGGGCTATACCCAAATCCTTTTATCACATCACCTATTTGAACTTCACTAGCCATCTTGAGATCTGGCTGTTTCCTTATTTGATCAATTATGAAGGCGGATGCTAAATCCCAACCCTCAACCAATAGTATTCCACTTCCTAATACTTGTTTCCTGGCATCCTCTGGTGAAATATCCTCATTTTCAGGATCATAATTTTGCAAAGCCATCAATGCCTCATTAGTTATGGTCTCTTTATCATAAACTATCATCTCTGCTCTTATTTGTTCTTTCTTGTACCATCTCAGGAAGTCTTTAAACTCCTTAGTTTTCACAAAATTATCATCATTCAAAAATTCTTGTTGATGAATCAATCTCTCATCAATAAAAGCCTTAAGGGGCATCTCAACCTCATCATCTAAATCAGGCTGCTGTTTCCTACCTTCCCTAATTGCCTTCCTTAGGTTATGATCATATAACCTATTTCCAGGTACTAAGGCCTTAGCCTTATCTTTCTTCTTATTCTTCCCTTCAGCTGAAGGCTGACCTATCTCTAGTTTCTGCCTCTTTGCAGAAGGTTCTTCTATATCATCTGGTTGGGTAGCTACTATCAAATCCACAATGTGGCCCTCTGCTCCTTGCAACTGTGGTGTTTCAGCAATATCTTGCTGTGGTGGAGCATACATAGTAGGACGTGCATAATCACTATCACTACTACTATTGTATTTAGACTCTAAATGATCAGGTGTCTAAGCACCTTTCTTGTCAAGAACTTTATCAAGTTGTTCTATAAGCACATAATAGTTGTCTATCATGGCTTTAATCCTATCAAAATATGGGAGATCTGGGTAAAAACCCCCAAAAGACAACCCATTTTTCTTTATTTGCCTCTCAAGTTTCAACAACTCCTGAATCCTCAGTCTTCTTTTATGAATATCATCTTCATCCAAGAGATTCCTTGTTGCATCTTCCTCTATGCATTCACAATGGACATTTGTATTGGGGATTGTAGGAGTATACAATCTTCTTACCCCTGCCATAAAACCTTCTGGGTCAATGTATCTATAAGGGGCTTCCCCCATCATGTATCCTTCCAACCATTGACCTACTGCATCAATGACACCCTTGCCAATTGTGAAGTTAAAGATCTTAAACTGCCTAGGGGTCAAAGTCCCCTTCTTATGTGGCGCACAATGCTCATTGTCTATCAATAATAGCTGCCATATAAATTCCATTGCTGCCACTCTTGCTGGTACATAATATGGTAATAGATGAGGTGGGTGAATACACCCATATACCCTGATGACTGTATAATTCTCTTCCAAAAAGAAGTCACCCCAATTATGCTTTCCACCCCAGCTATCTGTATACTCACATGGCCTAAGTAGTTGTATAACTTTTAATGGGATTCTTGTTCTGCTGGTCCCCAAACTTTGTATTATTGGATACACAATCCAATTCTGAAAGGCACAATAATCACATTCCCTAGAAGTGCAATTCCAAACCCTCACCCAAAATTGGATAGGATTTGGTCCTGCTTGGTAGAATCTCTGAGGGACTAGATTATTAACATCCATGATAACAAAATTGAAATGCAAAAGGAGATGCATAAGAACGGAGTAATGTAAAAACTTGGGCTCCTTCTCCTTTGGGTTCTTCATCCTCTTCTGTGTTGCAATGAAGCCCTCATGCGTTTCATCTATGATGTGTTGAATATAATCATAACTAGTATTGGAGTGGACCTCTTGTAGGTCCAACACCATCATCAAAATCCCTGCATCAATCTTCTCTGCGTCACCATCTATCCCTAGCACTCTACACAGGGCATAGGAAACATACTTGATATAGAAGTATAGATCCTTATAATAATATGGGCAGCTCCCGGACATAGGATCTAAATACTTTCTCACTTCTTTTAGCATATGTTTCAGAAATTGGCTCCTAGCAATCCCAGGCTTCAAAGTATACCTATGTTGCTGCTTCATCATGTCAATTCTGGTAGACATGGTGTTGTATAAGCCGATGGCTTGCATGAACGAATTTCTATTCAATATCAATAAGGCAGTGCCATCATCCCTCCTGATGGTCTTAGACAAAACATCATAATGATTGGCCAGGTCCAAGAACAAGTCTACATCTAGGAAGACATCAGGAACAATTAACCTGGTTAAACCACAGGTCCAAGGGTTTGATACTGGGATGGCCTTGTCAGAATTCTTGTAAAAATAATTAAAAAGAGAAAAACCTGTTGTTCCAGGAGTAACAGCATCTCAAACATCTCTATAGTCATCAATGAGCACATTTGCATTAACCTTTTTATTCTGTGTCAAACCAGGAAGGAGGCAGAGGAATTCATCTGAATAATTCACTTTTCCCTTTGCCTCGTCCTCCACCCTCTCACTTTTGCCGCTGGTCGAGGCTACACTCACAGCTCTGCTCATGTTTTCAGTGCTTTAATCTCCTCTTCTTCACCGGTATTGAAATAAATCCATCACTGAGGTCCACTGACTGTTCTGTGCATAATTCTGGAAACAATGAACTTTTAAATCACAGAAAACTCTGCAAATCCTTGAATTTTTGCTCTGTTTTGGCAACTAAACTCTTTAAGTTTAGAAACTCTGAAAGCAAGGTGAATGCATATGAATAAGCAATCAACTCGTTATAGTAACTGTTCAAAGTACATAGCTCATGATTCTCAGAACATCAATTCTGTCTTTAATTCCACATACTGTGAACATAATTTAAAACCTAGCCGTAGTCTCCTAAGTGTGATAGGAAAATCAAATTTGTAAAACTGAATCCTCGGTAAAACCTTATAAAATTTAAATGAGCTGACATGTCACCCTAGGATTGGCCCTCTGTCATACATCTCAGCTACCCTTTTACTGCACAATAATCAAAATCTGAAAATCTGATTGACCGCCAAATAATTCATACTGACATATTTAATACTGGCGCCTTTTTACAGAAATTAGCATTAAGCGACAAGGCGACTGCACTCATTTTCTCTGTCGCTGATCCCAATCCTTAACCCGTGATTTATCCGGAGACATGGCGACTGTACAACTTCCTTACCTTTACTAACTAGAGTCAACATTTGGCGATCACGCGACACAAGGAAATCAAAGTCGCGAATGGTTATCATTAACCCACGTTATTTTATGAGACTATGCGACTAACTATTAGTGTTAGCTTCCGCAGTTATTTCTTAGTCGCCAAATGTTAACTTTCTTCTGCCAGACTGTGTGACTTCCCTTAGTCGCCTGATCATCAAATGAAAATGTTGAATGACAAAAACTTCATGAGACATCGCGACAAAGCATCCTACCCTTAAAATCATCTTGCGACCTCGCGACATACCCTTAGCCGCTGAGTCGCGAGGACTTTTCTCCTTAGGCTCTTTTATCTTCAAACTTGGCGACTACCGTAGGATCCTTTAATGAACTTATCTGATGGCTGTCGCTTAATCGCCAAGTAACTTATCATACCTTTAGAATATCTCAAGACCCTGCTACTAGTAGTAACCCTTAAGTAGTCTCGTAGTCGCTGAATACACTTATACCTTTAAGCGATCATTCTGAAATCCATTTATCTCCTGAAAGATGTCTTCTTTTGATTTGAAATCAAAGTTATCTGGCGACAACCCAACTGTGCTTTATCCCAAACCGTAAAAGGTTAGTCGCGAAGTCTCGGAAGTTTCAACTTAACCGGCCTCTTTTCTAGAGATTGCGTGACTAAAGGCTTTGCATCACACTTTACATTAGACTCATTTAGCAATTATGCGACAAAAGGAAATCGCAGTGTCTCATAATATTTTCTTAACTGTAGAAAACTTCTTGCGACCTCCTGACTCATCTGTGGGCCCACTGACATATTACTTCTCTATTTAAATGATTCAGCGATTACGCGACACAAAGTAAATCACGAAGTCTAGGAAAGAAAAGGGAATATTCTGTTATTACATGAGACTACGTGACACAGGCTAATCACAAAGTCGGGGATAAAAAGGAATATGTTGTTTTAAGCTGTGCGACTAAGCAATTAGAAAAGAACTCATGACTTAAGTGAGGCAAAAAGTAACTGAGAAACATAAGCGAACAACGCCTTAGGGTTTTTCTTCAAATTTGAACATTGAACAAGCTAGGGTTTAAGACTTTTGAATATTTTCACAGGTTTTAGGCTTGAAAACATAAAAAATTGGAGAGGGAAAAGCACAAAACCGCGGGAAAGAAACCAAAATCTGGAATACAACCAACAAGTCCTTTGTCATATTCTAGGAAATGTAAGTTGCACTTTCACATCTGAACCCAGTGACTTGTGAAATAAGTTTCCCTGACCCCTTCATTTTATCCCCCCCACCTCCCAACAATGACTCTTCCATTCTTCTAGCTATTCATAATTTGTTTTCACAGGTTCATGTCGCTTCCCTTCATGATTTTGAAGAAGGGGTTGTACCACCTTCATCGAAGATGTCTGAAACTTGATTATTCTTCTTGAGCGAGACAAAAGGCATGGGCTCTACCCTTAGTCTTTATCTCTACATGATTCTAATTTTTCCACATAGAGAGCAAAGACATAATCGACACCCAGAATAGAGAACAAAAGATATTTTGTGGACCTTTTTGGAAAGCAATTGAGAAATAGGCTAAGTGCCATTAGGAAAACCCCTTTTATTGTTGCCACTTGACATAATTAATAAATAATTAATTCCTTGTCTATGATCTAGTCTCCTTATTCTGTTGTAAATAGCATTTATTACTATAATCCTTTCTCCACACGTCCCCGTACTTTTTGCCCATGCAAATATAGATATTTTCTATAAAAATATCTTGTTGATAGATTTTGTGATTAAATTGGCCATCATTATCCCAACTAGCAACAAGAAAATAAAAAAAATTATAGCTTAGTCATGTCACATCGTCCTTTCTTGCACACTCAATCTTTGAAATAGCGGTGACATGCAACACAAGAGCCATCCTCAACATTAACTTTGAAAATTAGCCTTGTTTTCTATGATTAGCCAACCCTTCCTAGCCATCATCAACATTAAATTTAACTTAGCCTTGCTCAAGCAAACATTGTTAATCTATAATTTAATCCTAATTTTGGGATCTTGTTAAAAAAGAATTGTTAATCTAAAATTTTATCTTAATTAAGAATAAATAGCTATTATTTTCAGCAATACTATGACTCTTGAACAATATTAATCTAAATTTTTATCATGTATTTACCAGTTTTATGACAAAAGTCATTTTCTTGAACTATGAAGAATACTCAACATGATAGAGGTGAACACTATAGGTGGATAGTTGTATAGTTTTCTTTTCTCTATACATCACATATATACGATTGTCGAACATTAGAAGTATTAGGGCATCAACATAGTATTCAATTATTATTATCCCTGTACCTTATAAAGTCGTTGCTTCAATATTTCACAAACCTATTTATCTCAATATGCTTATCGAGTTAGAGGCATATATCTAATACCAACACTCGTGTGACGAAGTAATATTAAACGTTGAAAATATAAATTTCCCAAATATCTCCCATGATCACTAAGAGCGATATTATTCAAATCACTGGAATATAATTTCCAATCATAAATAATTGCTCCTATTTATGTTTGGAGCCCTAGCTTCTAGCTTGATGAAATTTTCAAAGATTGCTAGGACATTTCTTAGAAATAAAGGGAGAAAAACAATAAAATATTAAAACCATTTGAGGGGGTGATTTCCCAAATTTAGAGTATGAGAAATTGAATTTAATTTTACAACTTACGGTGATTTGGAAGTCTTTCTCTTCCTTATTTCTAGACATAATTAGATAGGGAAACATCTCTTCATCCTAATTAGCTTGGCATAAAGAATTAACTATAGTTAATAAATCAAAATATTGAGGTTAAGATTGCAACAAATTCTTAACACACTTAAACAAGATAGATATTAGGGGCATAACATTCCCATCCCCTTCAAAAAAAACCATTGCACTCAACAATTAGTGATTCGGGAAGTAATATAGCTGCACTTTGTATGTAGCTTCGCTGACATAGCTTGTTTGAGTCCTGTTGAGTTTGTAGTTGAGCATTGCTCCAATTTTGTGTTCTAACCTCCAATGTATGTATGCGTATTGTATTCCTTTGTAGTTATATTTTAGGTGGAGCACTGCTCCCCGATTCACTCTAGTTTACTATTTTATGTATTTTCTTCTATGTGTACCTTCCCATTATTTTTATATAATACACGCACTAGGCATTTTATAAAATTAAAAAAAAAAAAATCTTGCATGTTTCTTTATAAATTGCTCATTTTCCTATGTTGCATCTATAGCTGGTAGATGCTTCACCTTGAATGAGAATTAAAAAATGACACTTTTGCAATTGTTTAACCTGTTTCTCTATGATTGCCATAGGTTTCAAGAAAAATTTCCCTTCATCTAACTCGATCGATTCTGATTGGATTGAAAGCTTGTTGCCTTTCACTTTCTTTAGGAAAGAGACATGAAGTATAGGATGAATCTAGAGGGTAGAAGTTATAATTTATAAGCTTCATTGCCAATTTGATGTGGAACTTTGTAGGGGCCATTAAGTAGGGTGCAAGTTTATTAACTTATTGTTTTCTTTATTTCTATCCACCATTTAAAAGCTAAAGATAAGAAGAAGAGATTTATGGAATAAAACTAAAGCAAGCATGGCAAGCTTTATGGATCAAGAAGTGATTGAAGAAAACAAGAAGAATGAGTAGTGAAATCATGTATACATAAAGAGACAAGCAATTAATTATCAATAGAGGAATACTGAATATAATTCTGGTGAAGATAGAAGTATTCATGCAGATCTCATCATACAGGCTGAGGAATAGAGCCAAGAATTCTGCAGACACCGAGAAACAAAGAAGTAACAACATTCACCGAGCAGAAAGAATTGGAGAAAAGGAATTGAAGAGAACATTGATCAGTAGAGGTATTATGCAATTACAATAGATCTAAACATCTGCAAGATTAAGTTGTATTTATGAACTGATCATTTACCATTCTAGTTTAACCATTGATTCAGAAAATCTCTTAACCGAGTGGGATTTAACCATCCTTATTATATTGAGATACATCCTAAGGAGTATCAAAAGGTTTTCATGTTGACAACATAGTGAATGCTAGGTCAAGTGATAAACTGTTAGTTTTAAATCCTCTAACAAGGTCACACTTAACAGTGTGTTTGTAACCTTTAACAGTGTTGGCTCTTCACCGAGCTCACTTCAGAAGATTGAAAATATTGGGTTACCGGTCCCAAGTGGTTTTTCCCTTAACAAGGTTTCCACATTAAAAATCCATGTGTCAAATGTGTATATGGTTCATTTCTTTGATGTTTTGCTTTACACATTACTAAAACAGGATCGATCAGTAAACACTAAGTTTATTTACTGATATTCGGTAAAGGCTAGGAAAAGATAAACTGTTATTCGATAAAGCCTAGAAGAGGATAAAAAGTACAATCACCGAGCAGTATATATATTTGATAGATTTACTTAAGGCATACATCTTGTAGGATTGAAGATAACTAGAGGCATTATATTTATGATATAAGTTTTGGTTGGGATTATTGGATTAATTCTTGAGACCACTGATTCATCCCCCCTCTCAGTTATTCTAACAATTGGTATCAGAGCTAGTGTGCTTGGAAGAGAGTTCCAAGACTCAAGATAAAGTTCACAAGATGAGTAAAAGGGATGTGCCCAAGTTGAACAAAGACAACTTTTCATCATGGAAAAGAAGGATAAGACTCGACCTATCAGGTATTGGAAATGATGTCACACAGTACTTGGATACTAAATTTCTTTTACCTACTAGACCTTCGACAGTTGATAAATTAAGAGAGAAACATGAACACAATTCTATGATGATAGAACTCGCTTCCTCACTCTCCGATGTTGAGTTTGAAGATGTCAAATCATGCACCACTGTAAAGAAAATGTGGGACAGACTCAAGCTAGTACATGGAGGAGATAAAAATTTGCTAAGAGCTAAAGCTGAAAGCCTAAGATGAAAGTTTGACAACCTAAGAATGAAGGAGAAAACATCACTCAGTACAATAGAAAAATCAAAGAGGTTGTTAATGCTATCTGAGGAGTAGGAGGTGTACTTGAATAAAAAATAGTGGTAAGTAAAATTTTAAGCACCTTACTGCCTGTTTATGCTATTAGAGTATCTTCAATTCAAGAAATGAGAGTAGTAGCAAATAACAATGTTACTCTTGTTAGTTTTATTGGTAGACTTATTTTATTTGAGATGAATAACTTTGACAACAGTGTCTTACCAACTATTGTGTCTGCATTCAAATCTTCTCTGAAAATAAGTAAATCAAGTCATAAACACACAATGAGAAATGATAGTGAAAGTGATAGTAATGAACAAGAACTTGATGAAATTGAAGCACTAATGGGTAGAAGATTGCAAAGAGGAAAAGGTAGATACAAAGGTAAATTACGATTGGTATGTTTTAACTACAAAGAGACTGGACACTTTGCTGCTATATGACCTAACAAGAGAAAAGATGATAGATCTTATGAAAAGAAGTTTGACAAAGTGATGAATGAGATTATCGAAGAAACCGACACTCTGACAGAAGAGATAATTGAGACTATAAGGACAAAGGAAAGAAGGCTTGTTACCTGGCTGAGAACAAAACTAAAAATACCGACACTGAGTCTGATGAAGATATTGAGGTGGTATTTGTTGCTATGAAGGATGATTCAAATGAATAAGAAATGTATGTTGAAACTGCACTCATATCTAAGGTTAGAAAAAATGGTGTCTGGATTATTGATAGTGGTTGTACTCACCACATGACTAGAGATAAAGAAAATTTTGAAACTTTTGAATATTATAGTGGTAGATCAGTTAGGATGGGTAATGACTCACATTGTCTAGTTGAAGGTAAAGGAACCATCATGTTGAATAAGATCTGATCATATGTGAAAATGCATATTGGGTGAAAGGACTTAACTATAATCTATTGAGTGTTTCACAGCTGAATAAAACAGGACACCGAGTTGCATTTGAGAACAAAAAGGCAAAGATCTATAATGAAATAGGAAGGTTGATCGATACTGGTGAATAGAAAAAGGTAACCTATTCTATCTTGATAATATTGAGACCACTTGTTTATTGGCTAGAAATGAAAACACATGGTTGTGGCATAAAATATTGTCATGTGAATTTTGACAACATGGTCAGGATAAGAAATAAAAATAAAGTAAGAGGCTTACCGAGCATGTCAAAACCTGACCATGTCATGTGTAAGAATTGTCAAAAAGGTAAAATGACAAAGTCTAGTTTCAAGAGAAAAACCTACACATCTAATTCTATTCTAGAATTAGTCCATACTGACTTATGTGGACCAATGAGAACAAAGAGCTACTATGGTGATAGATACTTCATTCTATTTCTTGATGATTATTCTAGAATGATGACTATTATGTTCTTAAAACAGAAATTAGAAACATTCAAGATGTTCAAATGGTATAAATCTAAAGTTGAAAAATAAAGTGGAAAGGAACTAAAATTTCTAAGATCAGATAGAGGAAATGAATTTATTTATGATGAATTCACTAACTTTTATAATGAGCATGGAATTAAAAGATAGGTTTCTGCACCGAGAACACCACAACAAAATGAGATTGCTGAAAGAAGGAATAAATTAATTGTTGATTGTGCTAGAACACTGATGATTGAGAAAGGCATCACACAAACATTCTGGAGAGAAGCTGTAAGTACTGTTGTCTATACATTAAACTGAGTTCAATTGAAGAAAGACACCAATAAGACACCTTATGAGCTATGGTATGGATACAGATCAAATGTAAGTTACTTTAGAATTTTTGGAAGTCAATGTTATATATTGAAAGATGATAGAAATGGGAAGCTTGATTCCAAAGGTGATGAAAGAATATTTCTAGGATATTCTACCAAAAGCAAAGCTTATAAATGTCTTAGCAAATCCTCCAACAAAATCTTTGAAAGTGCAAATGTTAAAGTGGATGAATTTGCTGAGAAAAATGATGAGAAAAGTAGAAAGGAACCGGAAGATTAAAAAAGGTTTGTCTATAGTGAAGATCCTGACACTCTGCCCAAGCAACAATGTATCGCTATAGAGCGACAGAACAATGCACCTGAGCAACATGATGCACACACCGAAAATCAGGAAATTGCTCACAATGATGAACCGAGCGATGAAGATCAAAATGAAGGTCAAGATGATGATTAGAATGATGTACAAATATCTGAACATGTACTTGCTAAGTATGTCAGAAGACACCATCAATAGAACTAGATCATAGGAGACAAAAGAGCTGGAATGAGAACAAAAAATAAGTCATTGAACACTAGATGTTTGATTTGTGATTTTGAGCCTAAATCTATTAATACTACACTTGAGAATCAGGAATGGGTTAGTGTAATGAATGAAGAGATTGAACAGATTGAGAAGAACAAAACATGGACATTAGTACCTAGATCGAATGACAAAAATTTCATTGGTGCCAAATGGATATTCATAAACAAACTCAATGAGAATGGAGAAGTCACAAGGAACAAAGCAAGACTAGTATGCAAAGGGTATGCACAAGAAGAAGGTATTGATTATGGATAAAACTTTGCACCCGTTGCTAGACTAGAAGGAGTACGAATTCTACTTGCTTATGTTGCATTCAAAGGATTCAAAGTATACCAAATGGATGTTAAATCTACATTTCTAAATGGAATACTTGAAGAGGAGGTATACATTGAACAACCTAAAGGGTTTGTTGATCCTAACAAGAGGAACATGGTTTGTAGACTACACAAAGCCTTGTATGGATTGAAATAAGCACCGAGAGCATGGTATGAAAGAATTCACTCTTATCTCATTAGTATTGGATTTGTAAGAACAAGTGATAACAGTAATCTATACTTGAAAGGAGATACTGATGATAAGATCTTGATTGCTGAAATATTTGTTGATGATATGATATTTAGAGGTAATGATATGCTATGCAAATCATTTTCTGATGAAATGAGAAAAGAATTTGAGATGTCAATGTTTGGAGAGATCAAATTTTTTCTTGGTCTACAGATTCTACAACAGGATGAAGGCATCTACATCACTCAATCCAAATACATCAAAGAAGTTCTGAAGACATTCAAGATGGAAGATTCCAAACTAGTTGGAACACCTATGGAAACTGGATGAAACTAACAAAGGAAGAGAATTCAACCAAGGTAAATCAAACCTTATATAGATCAATGATTGGAAAAATAATGTATGTTGTACATACTAGACCAGATATAGAACATGCAATTGGTATAGTTGCAAGATTCTCTGCTAATCCCAAGGAATCACACATGACTGTTGTTAAAAGAATTATGAGATATCTAAAGAATATTGAAGACTATGGCTTATGGTATAGTAAAGAAGGAAAATTTGAGCTTCAAGTCTATACAGATATTGATTGGGCTGGAAACATAGATGACAGAAAGAGCACAATAGGAGGAGCATTCTTTATGGGCGACAAACTTGTCACATGGATAAGTAAAAAGCAAGGATGCATATCTCAATGAATTACAGAAGAAGAATATGTGGATGCTATTGTAAATTGTTGTAACATTGCATTGATCAAGCAATTACTGAAAGGTATGAATATGAATATTCTTGATCCAGTAATTATCTATTGTGATAATACAAGTGCTATCAATATTTCAAAGAACCTTGTGTTGCATGCTAAGACAAAGCACAATGCTATTAAGTATCATTACTTGAGGGAACAAGTACAAGAGAAAGAAGTAACACTAGAATATGTGCAATCCAAAGAACAATTAGCAGACATATTCACAAAGCCACTGCCAAAAGATACATTTGAGTACTTGAGGAAGAGACTAGGGGTCTGACCCTTGTCTATTGGTCACTAAGTTGACTAGAAGGCTGCATCAACCTACACATTATTAGAATATGAATCATGTTGATGCAAGCTAAGATATGGGCTGCAATGATATATCAGTACACACAAAGGTACTTATCTACATGGAACACCAGAGATATTGTTGGCTACTATAGAGCTTTATTGTTGATGGAGAAAGACATTCAAAGATATATTTTTTGGCATTGCTATCAAAGGGAGAGAATATATCCATATGAAATATCTATCATGATCATCCAGAGGGAGAGAAAAGAAATATCCTTCAGGGAGAGGAACAGTCAAAGGGAGAGCAAAGAGTAGAAAAAGAAGTTTCTACAAAGGGAGAGAAAAGATTCAAAGAAACAACCATCCATCCAAGAGAGAGGATTGAAAAAGTTAACATTGCATATCTATCCAGAAAAGGGAAAAGAGATTCTACAACAAAGGGAGAGACAAAAGGCATAATTGCTACACCTATCCATTGAATGAAGAAAACACTCTACAAGAATCAAATCTAAGCTACAAGAGCTTATCAAGAGTCAGATATTTGAATTGGTTATAGAACAATATGTTTGGTATGTTATGGAATGTTTTACATTGTATATTTCATATTGAGTTGATAGTATGTTGCCATCAATGCCAAAGGGAGAGATTGATGAACTATAACTGATTGAATGTCTGAAGGTGACAAGTTGATGATCACCGAGCTGGAGATAGTAAATGCAAGACATTAAACCAGTTAATGTATTGTATTTTCATTGATGTCAACTTGATATGGTATGATTGCTCATACACATATTTCCACAACACTTAAAGATCTGAAGAGGCAAATTTTTTGTCGTCGGTAACCATATACACCAAGTGACAGTAAACCCCGACGGACAGTGTTACCCGAGCAAGCATTACTAAGTTAACTGCAGTTGTCACCAAACATAACTAAAGTTGATGCCTGAGCTATTTGCAGTAGTCACCGAGCACAACTGAAGTGTTGACTGACAAGAACTGAAGTTAGAAAATGACAAAATAACTTAGCTGGAAGAGCTATATTTAGAGTTAACTGATTGTTTGTTTTATTTCTATCAATTAGTTAAAAGCTAAAGATAAGAAGGATATTTAAAGCATGTTTTATTCCAGAAAACAAGGAGATATTTATAGAATAAAACTAAAGCAAGCATGGCGAGCTTTACAAATCAAGAAGTGATCAACGAAGAAAACAAGAAGAATGAACAGTGAAATCATGTTTATATAAAGAGATAAGTAATTCATTATCAATAGAGGAATGCTGAATATAATTCTGGTGAAGATAGAAGTCTTCATGTAGATTTGATCATACAGGCTGAGGAACAGAGCCAAGAATTTTGCAGACACCGAGCAACAACATTCACCGAGAAGAAAGAAGTGGAGCAAAGGAATTGAAGAGAACATTGATCATAAGAGGTATTATGGAATTACAATAGATCTAAACATCTGCAAGATTAAGTTGTATTTATGAACATATCATTTCATGTTTCAGTTTAACCATTGATTCAGAAAATCTCTTAACCTAGTGGGATTTAACCATCCTTATTATAATGAGATACATCCTAAGGAGTATCAAAAGGTTTTCATGTTGACAACATAGTGAATGCTAGGTCAAGTGGTAAACTGTTAGTTTTAAATCCTCTAATAAGGTTTCACTTAACAGTGTATTTGTAACCTTTAACAGGGTTGGATCTTCACCGACCTCACTTCAGAAGAGTGAAAATTTTGGGTTACCGGTCCCAAGTGGTCTTTCCCTTAACAGGGTTTCCACGTTAAAAATTCATGTGTCAAATGTGTATATGGTTCATTGCTTTGATGTTTTTCTTTACACATTACTAAAACAGGATTGATCGGTAAACACTAAGTTTATTTACTCATATTCGGTAAAGGCTAGGAAAAGATAAACTGCTATTCGGTAAAGCCTAGAAAAGGATAAAAAGTACATTCACCGAGCAGTATATATATTTTCTAGATTTAATTAAGGCATACATCTTGTAGGACTGAAGATAACTAGAGGCATTATATTTATGATATAAGTTTTGGTTGGGATTATTGGATATCTTTTTGAGACCACTGATTCACCCCCCCTCTCAGTTATTCTAACAATTTAATGTTTCTATGTTTATTCAATGGTATTTGTTTGTAAAGTGGCAATTGAAGGAGCACCTAATCTCCCTCCTCAAAGTGTCTCATATTGTGGTGTTGATTTGTTTCTTCTCTCATCTTATTCTACAATTAATTTATATGTATTTTTTGGTGTTGAATAAATCTTCAACATTGTGAGTTTTTTTTTTAAAATTGTATTGAAAAAGATTTAAACTCAATGGTATTTATGTGTCTACAACAAAGTAGTAGTTGGTGGGAGGTATCTATAAAGAACCTCAAATAGAATCATCTTTATTGGAGTGAAATGATATTTTATAGTATTATACTACCAATTTACTAATTAATTCATTGCACTTTTTGTTGGAAGTAAAGTAATTTAGATATCTTTCCAAATAGTTATTTACAATATCTATTTAGCCATATAATTGTGAATGATAATACATATACTAGTTTTATGCCCCATGTTGCACATAAGTTTTTCTAAAAGATGCTAGTGAAGATAGTGTACCTGTCACACATAATGTTTTTGGAATACCATGCAGTTTTTGTACTTTATATAGTAATACATTTTTACTATAGTATTAGCTTGAAATGGATGAGTAGTTCATTTGTTTATTAGAAACTTTATAATAAACTTTTTAAAGGCATCTAATGCAATATTCTCCTTTATTTTTGTCAACTAATTTTTAAAGTCATTCCCCAACATCCTAGTGTGTCCCATTTGATGCTACTTTGAAGACACTCTGCCCTCCAAAAAAAAAAAAAAGACTGGCATGATTTGTCACGACTTTGAAATGTCTTTCCATGTTATATTAACATAATTTTTTGATTGCATGAATTGTAACCAAATTTTGTTTCTTTTATATACACCTTACCAAGTTTTTTTCCTTTGAATTGTTGACTCTCAAATGTCAAGAGACACCCTTCTTGCATTAGTATTGTCTCAATTTCATGTCTAGAAGCATCAAATTCTACTACAAATGTCTTGGAGAAGTCCAGGGTAGCTAACATAGGAGTGGAAGTAAGAGATTCTTTAAGTTGACATAGGAGTGGAAGAAAGAGCTTCTTTAAGTTGAAATATTTACATAGCTTTCTCTAAATATGAAAATAATTTGTTTTCAACAATGTTGTTAAGGTGTTGCTATATGAGCATAGTTGTGATCAAATCTTCTATGGTATTTATTAGACCTAAGATTTCTCTAAACCCTTTGATATTTATAAGGGCTGACAATAGAAATCACACAGGTCTAAAACAAACTAGATAAGTGAAATTGGTTTATCGAATCAACATGCTTTAGTTAGAAGAAGATTTGTGACACATTTTACATAAAGTAAGGAATCAAGCAGACTAAATGCTCTCACATTTAATGAGTGATACACTAAGCATTTCCACACACACTTGTCCATATTAAACATTTTTTTCATACCGGTACATAACAGTTTAGTAAATGTTTGTCAGCACACATAGAAAGTGGCTCGTATTTAGCTGATATGGAAGTTTAGAAAAATACAAATCTATTATAGACATTATAGGACCTTTCCGACGGATTGATATGCTTCTAAGGTTCAAGAAGCTAGAATATTGGTTAATAAAACAAGGAGGAAAACTTAATTGTTGTATGTCTTCAAAAGAAATTTTTCTAGGATCTCCATTTGAACTTGGAGGTGTGCTAGAACCACCTGACAATGTCTGGCTTTGTCTAGGTAACTACTGTTAAGACTACTGGGAAGCTTGTGATTGACTTTATTGATGTCCTTGATAGCCTAGCTGGTGTGTCATATTTCCTTTCCTAAGCTGGTGTTGTGGTGGTGACATCACAATCGTCGAGTGCCCTAGTGACTGACAAAAATATGAAAAGTATTAAAACTAGATTCTATGAAAATAATTTGAAAAAAAGGTTGCATATTAATGATATTGAAAACCAAAGCTTATGTAGGATTTGTGAATAAAAATATCTCCGGACCTTTAACATTTACTGCAAGACATAGAATATAGTTAAAACAATAAACACAAAACTAGGCCTCCATTGCAAGAAAAGTTACAGTTCACTATGAGCAACTAATTCTAGTATTATCTCATAATTAAAACAAGAAATGAAAATTTATGCCCCTAATGCAAGAAAAAATAACATCCATTCTGAATATCTAATATCATGTCATACTACATCAATGTAAATTACTAGAAAGGTCACCAATAGCTCAAAACTACTGCAAGTTAGACATTTAAAGTTTGCACATGACAGCTTGAAAATCAAACCTAGGAGAAAATGTTATAATAATAATATACACAAAAAAAGTTGGGGATGAAAAACCACAATCAAAGACCTACATTTTCATATGTTGATTTATTTAACATGATTTGAATGTAAAAAATTTCATAAATATTACTTTCAACAAGAAATTGCATTAACATTACTATCATTGATCCACTATCTCCAACAATAACATTAAATCAAAGGCCATTATGAAAAACAATTTTCACATATAAATGGATAACTTGTTTAAAAGACAAGAATCACAATTTGGGATTTCCATATTTGATTGTCTTCATTTGTATTAATCATCTTGTACTGTCTTGTTAGAGAACATTTGAATGTTTGACATACTTCCCTATTTAGGCTCATTAGGTGATTAATATTGGGTTCACCTAGGGATTCTAGGGATTAGGATTCATTTAGACCATAAGGTCACCATTGTGATGATCTTTGGGATTATGGTTTATCAGAACCAAATGGCTACAAATTTGAGGTACTTTGGGATTTTGGTTTATTTGGTACTACTTAGGTATGGCAGAATCAATGTAACAGATCCAATTTGGTTAAAAATTGTGGTAAATTTGGTTAAGTTTATTTGGGATTCTTTGGTTGGTACTTATCTCACTGCACATTAGAGGAGGTTGATCCACTATCAAATTGGATTACCAAGGCCGAGGATTATGTCTTTACTAAGGATGACCTTGCATGGGTCGATCAAACCGATCTTAGGGAAGAGGCACTAGTCATGGCAAAGGATGATGATAGAGCACTAGAAAACCCCTTGGATATTGATGTCATTCGTACCCAAGAAAATATCATGGCTGCATCATCATCGAGGACTTATCTTAGATGCTTGGAAAGACTTTCCCTAAAGCTACAAATATTGAGTCAAGTGAAGTAGGCTCCCTCTCAGCCATAGTAATATTTTTGATGTTTTATTTTGATGCCATAGATTTCATAATCCATGAGTTGCCTAAAACACTTGACAGTATCCCCTTTAGCTCAAATCCGCTTTTGTACTCATTGGATTAATGCATTCATGTGTATGTGATCATAGTAGCTTTTATTTGAATTACTTTATTATGTCTTAGAATTTAATTTAGTGAAGATGCATACTAGAAGCTTTAAACCCTTGAAGAAACATTTTTTTTCAATTTTCCAAGTCTAAGCACCAAGACGGAGTCCAAGTTGAAAATCAATCCACCAAGCCCAAGCCAAGTCCAATTCTTGTATCTATGGGTAAAATCATAATGACCCACCTAAGTGAATGATAGAAGGTGCATGTGTTATAAGAGTTTGTGCTTAGGCAACTCTACAAGCATTAAAAGATGGGGGTTGTGCCTTGATTAGATTAGCTCATTTAGTTGCACTAAAGAGATATTGTGATAATTTGCACATTATGTCTACCATCCATGTGTTCTTGTGTTGCACCTTATTACATTTTATGGAAATAGTTGATCTTGAAGATATGCAATATCATGATCTCAAATTGTATGGAAGCCAAGGAGGTATCCCAAAGGCTAATCAATAGTCTCTAAGTTTTTTGAAGGCAATTCCTTGAAGACACTTGATGTTGTTAAGGAGCTTAAAGGTTTCATTTTGTGCTAGGATCTAGGTTGATAGAAAATTAAATCTTTGTGTTCCATAAGACTTCTCCAAAAACATATTTGGAGGTTGCAATTGAAGTTGGGGAGAACTTGTGATAAATATTGAAGGTGACGGACTTTGGGATGTGCAACTTGGAATATATTTAAGGTTTTCCCCAAATGTGTCAAAAAAAAGGGTTAATATGAAACATTACTTGCCCTAGTAAATTTGGAATATGTTGTCCATGCAACTAAGGAAAAAAATGCCTTTGAATTTCAAGGTCCTTAATTTTGACAACTTCTATATTCACATTCCCTCGAGGGAAATTAGATTTTTCCACCAATTATCTATAGGAAGCGTCCACCCTATAGTATGAAAATAATATGGCCTTTCTCAACTTTCTAATTAATCCATGACAAAGAGATAGAGGACCAGCTTCACAAATTGCTTTCTTCTTTGAAGCAAAAATTGAAGAACATGTATCTACCATTGTGATTATATATATTAGACATGGACCCTAGGTGGTTGAGGACTTAAAACCATCCAAACCTCTACATGAGAGCTCCAAAAAGATTGAATGGTACCTAATTTCATTATAATTCTCACTATTCTTATCATCTTTCATGTACTTTTCATATTTCCTTAGTGGACTAGGAAGGGGAGATCTTTTATCTTTATCCATGATGCCATAGATCTCTAATCTATGATAGTAGATCTCTATCTACTAGATATAATGAGAACATAAATGTTCTTCATCATTCCTCAATCATACATCTCATATTTATATGAGAAACATCAAGTCATATGATGCTTATCAACCAGATGTGGATTTCCTAGATCCACGAGTCTCCACGACTCAAGGTAACATCAAGTCCATGATGTTTACCAAGAATGAGTCATCATGATTTTCACCAATTACTCAGAGCAATGGTCTCCATACATCAAGTCCATGATGTCCACCAAATGCGGAACAATGGATCCCTGATCCATGATATTCTCTAAATCTCTAATTCATAAGAACAACTTGGCCATGAGCATAAGTGTATCCAAATGAATAATCATAACCAAATAAATCTCATGAATCCACAAGAATAACAATTATGAAATTAAGTGCAATGTAAAAGAAAATATGTTCACACATAGAATCACATATAATTCATTCATTAATATAGAAAGCATAATCAAAACTAAACCAAGCAAAATGTAGTTCTCTCATAGAACAAGCATAATTCATTCATGAATATAGAAAGCATATTCAAAACTAAACCAATGCAAAATATTACTCAATGTGAAGTAGTGCTGCTAAAGCATACATCTAGTATGAGAAGTATGATCCCTTCATGCAAACATATGCCAATATGTAGCCAATGTATGTGCCGAGACATCAAAAGGCTAACAATTAGCAGTGAATGTTCCTTTATAACAACGTAAAAGATAACATATGCCTTGGCAGAGTATGCATTCACAATGCAAGGTATATTCTTGGTCCTTCATAACCCATCCTCTTAAATTTATCCACAGATAGGATCCTATTTTGAAGTGCCAACCATGAAAATGGTCTTGCCTTGGGCAGACATTCCTTATCCCAGCATAATTGCAATGGGATATATTTCTTGGGTCTTAACTTGTTTTCCACAATCTAGGTGTAACCATCTTTAGTATTGTAAATTCCTATTTTTGAACCATCCCACACTAATTTGTCTTCAAGAATAATTTGTCTTTTTATTGATTCAAAGCCAAACTAAAAATATGATGTAATAATATATATGTCATCAAATATGATGTCATATTATTAATAATATATTAATAGATGATTAATATATATATTATTTAAAAAAAAACCTAAATATGTCGTCAATTTTTTGACCCAAAAGACTGTATTGTTCGACGCCCATGCTATACTCTCGACATATTTAGCAGTCGACGGTTCGACCAACTATGGTAAAAAATGATCAAAGATACGTCGCTTATTCTTCACCAACCATTTGACTCCTTCAACCACTCTTGGTCGAATGTTCGACCAATGTATGTCGACCATTCTTCACCACCCTGTTGGTTATTTTGACATTGGATTAGTCGACATTTTGACGACTAGGTGGGTCAATGTTCGACAATAATTTAATGTGTTGAATAATTGACATAGAAAGTTTGACAACAATAATGGTCATTTGGTCAACCAATGTGCATCGAAAAATTGACTAAGGCACGTCGAAAATTAGGCTAAAATTTACTAGTGTATGTATATGATTAGATTTTTAGTTAATCTATCTGAATCAAACAAGTCTTTGGGTAATTGATTACATGTATATGTGGTTTAGCATGTATATATCTACATGCATACACATGCAGGTGTATGCGTGCGTGGGTGGGTGTGGGTGGGGTGGGGTGTGTGTGCGCGTGTGTGTGCATGTGCGTGTGCATGTGCGTAATAGAGATGAATCATATTAGATAAGCTTATCTTTTCTATGCTACATCATCGTGTGAGAATTAACATATAAGTAGGTGAATGTAAACTACGTGCATACAATAAATCATATATATTCTAATAATTTATATAAAGTTTTATTAAGTAAGAGAGAAAACTATGAATATTTTAAAAATGCATTGTATGGGAAACTTAAAATTATATACTATGAAGCCCCAAAAAAGTTATAAGATATATATTCTGATGTAAAATCATGTATGAAATGTCTAATGAAAGCATATAAAACTCTTTATCCTTAATACAATCATTCATAATGAAGGCATGATAAAATTCAATCATCAACACAATCATATGATAAAGAACTACAATCAATATACATACTCAATGATTTTAATTATAATTTGTTTAGAAATCACTAAATATTACAATTAGAAGAGACGCAGCTGATCTCGAATTAAATTACAACTTAAGCACTCAATGGTGTAACCTTAAACACTAGTTTAATTTAGCCAATGTTGTCATCCTACCTCAACTCTTCTTTAATAAAAACTACTTTCTACATGGATGTCTTATTACCCATTTACATTTTTGTAAATTTAAATTAAATGAACATTTAAAATTAGGACTTTATGTAGAATTTTTGGTGTTGGTCCTAATAACAATTTGAACAAATATCCAAGATCTAAATATGACCCCTAATAGCCTAGTAAAACCTTGTAATTGATTACTTTTTTATACAAGGGTCAAAATATTTCAACATCACGCATTATTTGATATATAGTATGATCACTAAAAACTTAAATTAAAGATATCTAGATTCATAGACAAAAATAATTCAATGAACACTACAAAAATAGATTTAAAATTTAAAGACTTTAATTCAATCACCATCATATATTGAAACCATTTAAATAATATACAACTTGCATGAACAATAATAAAAACAATTGTTTGTATGAGTTACAGAAATTATGCATGTACACACATGCATGAATACATTCAATATATTTCAGAGATCTTCATGAATATAGACCCATTCAATTTAAATAGGTGCATAAAAAAGAGTGTGCAAAACTAATAATGCCTAGTTTGTACAAATAAATATAAGAGAACAAAATGGATCATAGGTAAGACATACAATATAGTGTTCAAACTAATTTATTCATTATGAAAAGAAAAAGAATCCAAGGTAAGCCATTTTAGAAGTGTTGACCATGCACAAAATTTAAGACATTTTATATATTAACCTAGAGTTTTTAATTTAACGAACAATGATTTTCAATCATCATCATATGCACACAAACTATATATATATATATA
>MU225567.1:1612151-1627739 GCA_018584345.1 Thuja plicata
CATTCAATCAACTCCTCTGGGTTAAGATTCCCTGAAAATGTAAGAATCTCAATCTTAGGTCTTTTCTCAATGTTAGAAATGGCTCGAAAAAGCCTTTCTTCTTCTGGATTCAAAACTTCAACTTCTTTTTGATCATCATTTCCTTATTCAGCTTCATCCTCACTTTCATTTCTAACATTAAGATTCATTCCTCTGCGAATCTCTTCTTGCATGTCTCTGGAGATCTCTAAGCTTAGGTGTCACAACACCAGCTCTTCCGCCATGTTCCCTTTGTGGAGGCATTTTTGTGATGCATGCTGAAACCCTAACCACGGTCCTTGTGCAAACTGCCTCACAGTCGGCAATCTATTTACTCAAACAGGAAACCTGGCTCTAATACCACCTGATGAAGGGTGATCCCCTTAATGCCAGAAACACATAACAGAAACAGAGAAGCAAGAATAATTTGTAAGAATAGAAAATTGGATTCTTATTATCTCCACAAATGTGGAATTACAAACTTTCAGAATTATAATATGCAAAGCCACATGGGCATTCCCCTTACAATATTCTATACGACAAAGCCTTGATTTATTACCTAGAACTATCCTAGACAACACTAAGGGCCTTCTTTATATAGGAAATTTCCACCGCCCGAGAAGGTTCCAAAAATTTAGCCCATAGGGCCGACCAAACTTAGAATTATTTTATTTTACAATTTATTACATCATAGTCGGCTCAAAATAACTTTTGAAACCCAAACAGAAATTTTGAAGAAATATTATTTTCTGCCATTTCAGGTGACACAACTTCTGAAGACCATAAGTCATCGCCATTTGACCTAATTGACTATTATGACCCCAATCTAAAAAGGCCACGAAGCTCTCTACAGGCCCAGCCCACGCAAGCGCCCGTCACCCAAATTCTTGACCTCATCTGGGGCCTCTAAAGCCTTCAAAACTGAGTTCAAAGTTTTTGTACCCTACTGCCAATACATAAAATCTTTAATATATTCAAAACTAGACCTGATATAGCCATGAAAATTTACTGGTACACTAATAAGATTGAGATGAACCTCCACATGTGAAATCAGAACATTCTGAGATCGTATGACCAACTTACTTAAAATAGAAAGTTTCCATAGATAGTAGCTCTGTAAAAGATAACGCTTATTGAAAAGCAAACAAAAATATTTTTGGGTGATGCAAGATTGCCCTTACACCTAGGATGCTCCTGCATGGGACACCCAGGGTAATTTGAGAAGTGACCCTATCACGACTCAGGTGTGTAGAGGAAAACCAAGATGGTTAACCTCCTCCCTTGTCAGCCATGATGAATCTTCAACAGGTCGTCCTTTCCACTTGACCAGATATTCTTCATATGTCCTGTTCCTTGTGCTTCTACCAACATGACTATCCTGTATGTCTTCAATCTCCTTGGTATTTGAACTACTTGCTGGAATACTCCACTGTGCTATTGTGATCTCATATTCAACAACTCCTTCATGATACTCTGTCAAATCTAAAATGTTAAACACTAGTGAAATATTCAGCTCACTAGGCAACTCTACCTCGTATGCATTTCCTAAATCATGCTTCTTCAGTATCTTACATGGTCCAAACTTCTTTATTTTTAGCTTGTTATATGTACCAACTGTAAACTTCTCCTTCCATAAGTGAACCATGACTTCATCCCCAACCTAAAATTCTTTATGTCTCATTTTCTTATCGGCCTTAGCCTTATACTGTGCATTCATTTTGGTAATGTCCTTCGTCAGTTTCTCATGGATATTCTTCAAGTGTTTTGCAAAATCTTTAGCTTCAACACTACTTATTTCTCCTCTATCTATCTTCCTTAATTCAAATGCGTTTCTTCAACTACTTCCATATACAATCTGGAATGGTGATTTACCAGTGCTCCTGTTGACAAAATTATTGTATGCAAATTCTGCCTGTGGTAAAATCAAATCCCATCCTCTTGGCTTATCTCCAACCAAACATCTCAGAAAATTCCCCAAACTCCTATTCACCACCTCTGTTTGTCCATTAGCCTGTGGATGATGTGACGAACTGAACTTCAAATCTATCTTCAACTTCTTTCACAATGTACGCCAGAAATATCCAACAAACTTAGTGTCTCGATCTGAAACTATGGTCTTTGGCAAATCATGTAGCCTCACCACTTCTCTGAAAAATAATTCTGCTACATGAATGACATCATTAGTCTTCTTGCAGGGAATGAAATGTGCCATCTTCAAAAATCTATCAACCACCACAAATATTGAATCATGTCCCCACTGAGTCCTCGGTAAACCAAGAAAAAATTTCATACATATATCCTCCCAAGGATTCTTTGGTATAGGCAATGGCTGATACAACCCTATATTTTTCTTCACTCCTTTCGCCAACTGACATACTCTGCAACTCTGTACAAACTTCTTCACATCTTGCTGCAACTGTGACTAATAATAATTCTCACTAACCAAAGCAAGGGTTTTATCACGACCAAAATGTCCAGCCAATCCTCTGCTATGCTTCTCCTTGATGAGATTCTCCCTCATAGAACTTCACAGAATGCTCAACTGACTCCCTTTGAATAGCATACCATCCTGGATGATGAAATTCAGCCATTTCGTCCTGTCTATAGCAACAGGTTTTGTACAAGCTTTCCAAGCTTGACCAAAATCAGGATCCTTTGGATACAAATTCTTGAGTTCATTGAACCCAACCACCTCAATCTGCATCTATGTCAGCAATAGTTTCCTTCTGCTAAGGGCATCTGCAACCCTGTTAGACTTTCCACTCCTGTGTTTCAAAACAAATGTATAACTCTGTAAAAATTCAACCCATTTCAAATGCCTTTGATTCAACTTTCCTTGACTATTCAAATATTTCAAAGCTTGATGACCAGCATACAAAAAAAACTCATTAAGAAGTAGATAATGTCTCCACTTCTTTAATGCCTAAACTATAGCATAAAATTCTTGATCATAAAAAGAATACTTTCTCTTGGCATCATTTAACTTCTCACTGAAATAAGCAACAAGTTTACCTTCTTGGCTCATAACAGCTCCTATTGCAGTACCACTAGCATCACAATCTAATTGAAACACCTTATTAAAATATGGGAGTGCTAAAATAGGTTGTTCTGTAACTTTTTATTTCAACAACTGATAACTCTTTTCTGCCCCATTAGTCTACTTAAACTCTTTTCTATCCTCTCTCATTATTTTAGACAAGGGTCCACAAATACTGCTAAAATTTCTGATAAACATTCTTTAAAAGCTAGCTAGACCATGAAAAGATCTTACCTTAGTATCACTCCTTGGAGTAGGCCTTTCAAGGATAGCCTATACCTTCTCTGGGTCCATTTTTAGACCTTCTGCTGAAACTACAAATCCCAAACACACTAACTCCTTCTTCACAAAACTGCACTTCTCCAAATTTACCAAAAATTTCTCTACTCTCAACTTCTCAAATACCATGCGAATATGCATCATATGCTCCTCCAATGACTTACTAAAGATCAAAATATCATATAGGTAAACAATGACAAACTTACCCAAAAATTATTTTAGAACCTCATTCATGAGGCACATGAAAGTGCTCGGTGCATTGGTTAGCCCAAAAGGCATGACTAACCACTCGTACAATCCTTCCTTTGTCTTGAAGGAAGTCTTCCATTCATCTTCTTCTCTGATCTGAATATGATGATATCCAATCTTCAGATCTATCTTTGAGAAACACACAGCTCCACTCAAACAGTCCATCATATCATCCATTCATGGCAATGGAAACCTGTACTTGATTGTGATCTTGTTTATTTTCTTGGAGTCTGTACATATCCTCCACTCTCCATTCTTCTTTGGTGCTAATACCATTGGTACAGCATAGGGACTCAAACTCTCACAGATCAATCCTTTCTGTAATAACTCAAGTATTTGTTTGTTCAACTCCTCACTTTCTATAGGTGTCATTCTGTGTGCTGCCTTATTCGGTAAAATTGCTCTTGGAATCATGTCCATGTGATGACTGATCTTCCTGACTATTGGTAATCTATTAGGAACATTATCAGATACAATATCCTGAAACTCATTCAACAGATCTGCAACTTCTATAGAAACATCTTCTACTTCCTCCTTACCAGCTTTTGGAATTAAAGAAAAACACACATGCTCATGCATCATACCATCTAGGAAATTTATTCCATCAACAAAAGTTATTCTTTCACTACCACATACCTTTTCTTTTGTCTTATTCAATGGCTTTAGCTTATGTCGCACTCCATCCTTTATCATGGAATAGGTATTTGCACGACCATCATGTACAACACATCTGTCAAACTGCCATGGTCTACCTAACAACATATAAAATACATCCATAGATATGATATCACACAATACCTCATCATGGTATCCGCTAATTTTGAACTTCACAAGGCATTGTTCATTGACCATGACCTTGTGGTCATCCTGTACCCAGGCAATCCGATATGGATGTGGGTGTTTCTGTCTCTTGAGATTCAACTTTATCACCATCTCTTCTGACACAAAATTTTCAGTGCTTCCACTATAAATAATCACATCACAACACTTACACTCACACTTTCACCTGGTACGAAACAGGCTCCTCCTTTGTTCAGGTTTATTCTCACCACTCAGTAGGACTCTTCTGTTAATTAGTGTTTCTCCTCTTTCAACATCTTCAGAATGTGATGATCTGGCATCTTCATCTACATGTGCAACTCTCGCCTGGCCTTCACTTCTTCTGTTTGTTCTTCCTTGGTGCTGAGGAGATTCAAATGCCATATGACCTTCTTCTCCATAGTGAAAACATGTTCCACGAAACCCTCCTCTTCTAGATCCCTGTCCTCTTCGTCGTCCTCTCTGATCTCTATTATTTTGATCTTGGAAATGATTGGAATTGTTTCCTCACTAATTCTGACTGTTACTAACCTCATCCTTCTTTTTCAGATCTTCATTTTGGCCACAATATGATCGTCCACCAGATCTTTCACCACGACCTCTTCCATTTTCTTTGCTCTCAAAATTTTTGTTCGGCTTTTCTTCTACTTTCAGGGAAAACTGGTATGCCTCCTCAATACTATTCATTCAAACTAGATTCAACTCCTCCTGAATGCTTGGCCTCAACCCATTAAGGTAACAAGCAACTTTCTCCTTATCAGCTTCTGCATGGCATGTTCTGATGAGGATTTGATAGAACTCCTCTGTATACTCCTGAACAGATCTTCTTACTTGCTTCAAACTTTGCATTTTCTTCAGCAGGTCAAGTTCATAATCAACAGGAATGAACTGTCACTTCAAATTATCTACCATCTGATCCCATCTTGTGATTTTATCCTTTCCCCTTTGATTTCAATCCAATTGGATCTCCTGCCACTAGATCTTCGCATGACCCTTCAGTTTGGCCTTCGCAAACTTGACCCGATCAGGATCCTCAATATCTTCATACTCGAAATATTCTTGACATTTGTTGATCCAGTCAATCAACTCCTCTAGGTTAAGATTCCCTAAAAATGTAGGAACCTCAATCTTAGGTCTTTTCCCAATCTTGGAAATGGCTCAGAAAAGCCTTTCTTCTTCTGGATTCAAAACTTCAACTTCTTCTTGATCATAATTTTCTTCTTCAGCTTCATCCTCACTTTCATTTATAACATTAAGATTCATTCCTCTGCGAATCTCTTCTTGTAATGCTCGCACTTGTCTCTAGAGCTCTCTAACCTCAGGTGTCACAACACCAGATCTTCCACCACGTTCCCTTCATGGAGGCATTCTTGCGATGCATGCTAAAAATCTAACCACGGTCCTGGTGAAAACTGCCTCATAGTCGATGATCTTTTTACACAAACAAGAAACCTGGCTCTGATACCACCTAATGAAGGGTGCTCCCCTTAATGCCACAAACACATAATAGAAATAGAGAAGCAACAAAAATTTACAAAAATAGAAAATGGGCTTCTTATTGTCTCCACAAATGTGGAATTACAAACTTTTAGAATTATAATATGCAAAGCCACATGGGCATTCCCCTTACAATATTCTGTAGGACAAAGCTTTGAATTATTACCCAGATCTACCCAGAACTGCCCTAGACAACACTACGGGCCTTCTTTATATAGGCAATTTCCACCGGCCGAGAAGGTTCCAAAAATTTAGCCCATAGGGCCGACCAAACTTAGAATTATTTTATTTTATAATTTATTACATCATAGTCAGCTCAAAATAACTTTTGAAACTTGAAAAATTATTTTCTGCCATTTCAGGTGACCCAACTTCTGAAGACCATAAGTCATCGCCAGTTGACCTGATTGACTATTATGACCCCAATCCGAAAAGGCCATGCAGCGCTCTACAAGCTCAACTAGTGCAAGCACCCATCAACCAAATTTTTGACCTCATCCCGGGCCTCTAATGCCTTCAAAATTGATTTCAATGTTTCTATACCCTACTACCAATACCGATAATCTTTAATATCTTAAAAACTAGACCTGATCTAGCTTTGAAACTTTACTAGCAAGCAGATAAGACTGAGATGCTCCCAGGATGCTCCTCCATCAGACACCCAAGGTAATTTGAGAAGTGACCCTGCCATGACTCAGGTGTGTAGAGGAAAACAAAGATGGTTAACCTCCTCCCTTGTCAGCCATGATGAATCTTCAATAGGTTGTCCTTTCCACTTGACCAGATATTCTTCATATGTCCTATTCCTTGTGCTTCTACTGACACGACTGTCCAGTATGTCTTCAATCTCCTTGGTATCTGAACTACTTGCTGGAATACTCCATTGTGCCACAATGATCTCATCTTCAACACCTCCTTCATGATACTCTGTCAAATCTGAAATGTTAAACACTAGTGAAATATTCAGCTCACTAGCCAATTCTACCTCCTTTGCATTTCCTGAATCATACTTCTTTAGTATCTTACATGGTCCAAACTTCTTCATTTTCAGCTTGTTATATGTACCAACTAGAAACCGCTCCTTCCGTAAGTGAACCATGACTTCATCCCCAACCTAAAATTCCTTGTCTCCTTTTCTTATCTACCTTAGCCTTATACTGTGCATTCATTTTGGTAATGTGTTTCCTCACTTCCTCATGGATGTTCTTCAAGTGTTCTACAAAATCCTCAGCTTCAACACTACTTATTTCTCCTTTATCTATCTTCCTTAATTCAGATGCATTTCTTGGACTACTTCCATATATAATCTAGAATGGTGATTTACCATTGCTCCTATTGGCAGAATTATTGTATGCAAATTCTGCCTGTGGTAAAATCAAATCCCATCCTGTTGGCTTATCTCCAACCAAACATCTCAGCAAATTTCTCAAACTCCTATTCACCACCTCTGTCTGTCTAGCAGTCTATGGATGATGTGATGAACTAAACTTAAAATCTATCTTCAACTTCTTCCACAAGGTACACCAGAAATATCTAACACACTTAGTGTCTCGATCTGAAACTATGGTCTTTGGCAAACCATGTAGCCTCACCACTTCTCTGAAAAATAATTCTACTACATGAACAACATCATTAGTCTTCTTGTAGGGAATGAAATGTGTCATCTTCAAAAATCTGTCAACCACCACAAATATTGAATCATGTCCCCGCTGAGTCCTTGGTAAACCAAGAAAAAAGTCCATACTGATATCCTCCCAAGGATTCTCTGGTATAGGCAATGGCTGATACAACCCTGTATTCTGCTTCACTCCTTTTTCCATTAGACATACTCTGGAACTCTGTACAAACTTCTTCACATCTTGATACAACTGTAGCCAATAATAATTTTCACTAACCAAAGCAAGGGTTTTATCATGACCAAAATGTCCAGCCAATCCTCCGCTGTGCTTCTCCTTAATGAGATTCTCCCTCATAGAACTTCACGGAATGCACAACTGACTCCCTTTGAATAGCATACCATCCTGGATGGTGAAATCCAGCCATTTCATCCTGTCTATAGCAACAGGTTCTCTACAAGCTTTCCAAGCTTCACCAAAATCAGGATCCTTTAGATACAAATTCTTGAGTTCATTGAACCCAACCACCTCAATCTGCATCTCTATCAGCAATATTTTCCTTTTGCTAAGGGCATCTACAACCATGTTAGACTTTCCACTCCTGTGTTTCAAAACAAATGTATAACTCTACAAAAATTCAACCCATTTAAAATTCTTTTGATTCAACTTTCCTTGACTATTCAAATATTACAAAGCTTGATGATCAGTATGCAAAACAAACTCCTTAGGAAGCAGATAATGTCTCCACTTCTTTAATGCTTGAACTATAGCATAAAATTCCTGATCATAAACATAATACTTTCTCTTAGCATCGTTTAACTTCTCACTGAAATAAGAACCAGGTTTACCTTCTTGGCTCATAACAGCTCCTATTGCAGTACCACTAGCATCACAATCTACTTGAAACACCTTATTGAAATCTGGGAGTGCTAAAACAGGTTGTTCTGTAACTTTTTGTTTCAACAACTGAAAACTCTTTTCTACCCCATTAGTCCACTTAAACTCTTTTCTATCCCCTCTCATTATTTCAGTCAAGGGTCCACAAATACTGCTAAAATTTATGATAAAATTTCTCTAAAAGCTAGCTAGACCATGAAAAGATCTTACCTCAGTAGCACTCCTTGGAGTAGTCCATTCAAGGATAGCCTGTACCTTCTCTGGGTCCATTCATCTCCTTCTCTGATCTGAATCTGATGATATCCACTCTTCACATCTATCTTTAAGAAATACACAGCTCCACTCAAACAGTCCATAATATCATCCATTCATGGCAATGGAAACCTGTACTTGATTATGATCTTGTTTATTTTCCTGGAGTCTATACACATCCTCCACTCTACATTCTTCTTTGGTGCTAATAATGCTGGTACAGCACAGGGACTCAGACTCTCATGCATCAATCCTTTCTGCAACAACTCATGTACTTGTCTATTTAACTCCTCACTTTTCATAGGTGTCATTCTGTGTGTTGCCTTATTTGAAAAACTCGGTCCTAGAATCAAGTCCATCTGATGACTGATCTTCCTGGCTGGTGGTAATCTATCAGGCCCATTATCGGATATAATATCTTGAAACTCATTCAATAGATTTGCAACTTCTATAGGAACATCTTCTACTTCCTCCTTACCAGCTTTTGGAATTAAAGAAAAACACACATGCTCATGCCTCATACCATCTAGGAACTTTCTTCCATCAACAAAAGTTATTCTTACACTACCACATACCTTTCCTTCTGTATCATTCAATGGCTTTAGCTTATGTCACACTCCATTCTTTATCATGGAATAGGTATTCGCATGACCATCATGTACAACACATCTGTCAAAGTGCCATGGTCTACCCAACAACATATGACATACATCTATAGATATGATATCACATAGTACCTCATCATGGTATCTGCCAATCTTGATTTTCATGAGGCATTGTTCATTGAGCATGACCTTGTGGTCATCTTGTACCTAGGCAATCTGATATGGATGTGGGTGTTTCTGTTTCTTGAGCTTCAACTTTGTCACCATCTCTTCTGACACCAAATTGTCAATGCTTCCACTATCAATAATCACATCACAACACTTACCCTCACACTTGCACCTGGTGCAAAATAGACTCCTCCTTTGTTCAGGTTCATTCTCACCACTCAGCAGGCCTCTTCTGTTAATCAGCGGTTCTCGTCTTTTAGCATCTTCAAAATGTGACAATCTGGCATCTTCATCTACATGTGAAACTCTGGCCTGGCCTTCATTTCTCCTATCTATTCTTCCTTGGTTCTTAGGACATTCAAATCCCCTATGACCTTCTTCTCCATAGTGAAAACATGTTCCACAGAAGCCTCCTCTTCCAGATTGTTGTCCTCTTCCTCTTCCTCTCTGATCTCTATTATTTTGATCTTGGAAATTATTGGAATTGTTTCCTCGCTGATTCTGACTATTATTGGCCTCATCCTTCTTTTTTGGATCTTCATTTCAGCCACCATATGACCATTCACCAGATCTTCCACCACGACCTCTTCCATTTTGTCTGCTCTCAAACTTCTTGTTCAACTTTTCTTCTACTTTCAAGGAAAACTAGTATGCCTCCTCAATACTGTTCATTTAAACCAGATTCAACTCCTCCTGAATGCTTTGCCTCAACCCATTAATGTAACAGGAAACTTTCTCTTTATCATCTTCTGCATGGCCTGTTCTGATGAGGATTCGATAGAACTCCTCTGTATACTCCTGAACAGATCTTCCTGCTTGCTTCAAACTTTGCATTTTCTTTAGCAGGTCAAGCTCATAATCAACAGGAATGAACTGTCACTTCAACTTATCCACCATCTGATCTCATCTTGTGATTTTATCTTTTCCCCTTCGATTTCACTCCAATTGGATCTCCTACCACCAGATCTTCGCATGACCCTTCAGTCCAGCCTTCGCAAACTTGACCCGTTCAGGATCCTCAATATCTTCATACTCAAAATATTCTTCACATTCGTTGATCCATTCAATCAACTCCTCTGGGTTAAGATTCCCTGAAAATGTAAGAATCTCAATCTTAGGTCTTTTCTCAATGTTAGAAATGGCTCGAAAAAGCCTTTCTTCTTCTGGATTCAAAACTTCAACTTCTTCTTGATCATCATTTCCTTCTTCGGCTTCATCCTCACTTTCATTTCTAAAATTAAGATTCATTCCTATGTGTATCTCTTCTTGCAATACTCACACTTGTCTCTGGAGCTCTCTAACCTCAGGTGTCACAACATAAGCTCTTCCGCCATGTTCCCTTTGTGGAGGCATTTTTGCGATGCAAACTGAAACCCTAACCACGGTCCTGGTGCAAACTGCCCCATAGTCGAGGATCTTTTTACACAAAATGGGCTTCTTATTATCTCCACAAATGTAGAATTACAAACTTTCAAAATTATAATATGCAAAGCCACATGGGCATTCCCCTTACAATATTCTGTAGGACAAAGCTTTGAATTATTACCCAGATCTACCCAGAACTACCCTAGACAACACTATGGGCCTTCTTTATATAGGAAATTTCCACCGGCCAAGAAGGTTCCAGAAATTTAGCCCATAGAGCCAACCAAACTTAGAATTATTTTATTTTACAATTTATTACATCATAGTCGGCTCAAAATAACTTTTGAAACGCGAACAAAATTTTTGAAGAAAAAATATTTTCTCCCATTTTAGGTGACCCAACTTTTGAAGATCATAAGTCATCGCCAGTTGACCTAATTGACTATTATGACCCCAATCTGGAAAGACCACAAAGTGTTCTACAAGCTCGACTAGCATAAGCACCCATCACCCAAATTTTTGACCTCATCCGGGGCCTCTAAAGCCTTCAAAATTGAGTTCAATATTTCTGTACCCTGCTGCCAATACCAAAAATCTTTAATATCTTCAAAACTAGACCTGATCTAGGCATGAAACTTTAATCGTAGGCTGATAAGACTGAGATGAACCTTCGCATGTGAAATCAGAATATTATGAGATCGTATGACCAACTTACTAAAAATAGCAAGTTTCTATAGATAGTAGCTCTACACAAGATAGCCCTTATTAAAAAGAAAACAGAAATATTTTTGGGTGATGCAAGATTGCCCTTACACCGAGGATGCTCTTGCATCAGGCACCTGGGGTAATTTGAGAAGTGACCCTATCATGACTTAGGTGTGAAGAGGAAAACCAAGATGGTTAACCTCCTCCCTTGTTAGCCATGATGAATCTTCAACAGGTCATCCTTTCAACTTGACCAGATATTCTTAATATGTCCTGTTCCTTGTGCTTCTACCAACACGACTGTCCAGTATGTCTACAATCTCCTTGGTATCTAAACTACTTGCTAGAATACTCCACTGTGCCACTATGATCTCATCTTCAACACCTCCTTCATGATACTCTGTCAAATCTAAAATGTTAAACACTAGTGAAATATTCAGCTCACTAGGCAATTCTACCTCGTATACATTTCCTGAATCATGGTTCTTCTGTATCTTACATGGTCCAAACTTCTTCATTTTTAGCTTGTTATATGTACCAATTGGAAACCGCTCCTTCCGTAAGTGAACCATGACTTCATCGCCAACCTGAAATTCCTTATATCTCCTTTTCTTATCCGCCTTAGCCTTATGCTATGCATTCATTTTGGTAATGTTCTTCCTCACTTCCTCATGGATGTTCTTCAAGTGTTCTACAAAATCCTCAGCTTTAGCACTACTTATTTCTCTTTTATCTATCTTCCTCAATTTAGATGCATTTCTTGGACTACTTCCATATATGATCTGGAATGGTGATTTACCAATGCTCCTGTTGACATAATTATTGTATGCAAATTCTGCTTGTGGTAAAATAAAATCTGTCTTCAACTTCTTCCACAATGTACACCAAAAATATCCAACAAACTTAGTGTCTCAATCTGAAACTATGGTCTTTGGAAAACCATGTAGCCTCACTACTTCTCTGAAAAATAATTCTTCTACATGAACAACATCATTAGTCTTCTTGCAGGGAATGAAATGTGCCATCTTCAAAAATCTATCAACCACCACAAAGATTGAATCATGTCCCCGCTGAGTCCTCGGTAAACCAAGAACAAAGTCCATACTGATATCCTCCCAAGGATTCTATGGTATAGGCAATGGCTGATACAACCCTGTATTCTGCTTCACACCTTTCACCATCTGACATACTCTGCAACTCTGTACAAACTTCACATCTTGCTGCAACTGTGGCTAATAATAATTCTCACTAACAAAAGCAAGGATTTTATCATGACCAAAATGTCCAGCCAATCCTCCGCTATGCTTCTCCTTAATGAGATTCTCCCTCATAGAACCTCGTGGAATGCACAACTGACTCCCTTTGAATAGCATACCATCCTGGATGATGAAATCTAGCCATTTCATCCTGTCTATAACAACACGTTCTGTACAAGCTTTCCAAGCTTCACCAAAATCAAGATCCTTTGGATACAAATTTTTGAGTTCATTGAACCCAACCATATCAATCTACATCTCTGTTAGCAATAGTTGCCTTCTGCTAAGGCCATCTGCAACCCTGTTAGACTTTCCACTCCTGTGTTTTAAAACAAATGTATAACTCTACAAAAATTTAACCCATTTCAAATGCCTTTGATTCAACTTTCCTTGACTATTCAAATATTGCAAAGCTTGATGATCAGTATCCAAAACAAACTCCTTAGGAAGCAGAAAATGTCTCCACTTCTTTAATTCCTGAACTATAGCATAAAATTCCTGATCATAAACATAATACATTCTATTGGCATCATTTAACTTCTCACTAAAATAAGCAACAGGTTTACCTTCTTAGCTCATAATAGCTCCTATTGCAGTACCACTAGTATCACAATCTACTTGAAACACCTTATTAAAATCAAGGATTGCTAAAATAGGTTGTTCTGTAACTTTTTGTTTCAACAATTGAAAACTCTTTTCTGCCCCATTAGTCCACTTAAACACTTTTCTATCCCCTCTCATTGTTTCAGTCAAGGGTCCACAAATACTGCTACAATTTCTGATAAACTTTCTGTAAAAGCTAGCTAGACCATGAAAAGATCTTACCTCAGTAGCACACTTTGGAGTAGGCCATTCAAGGATAGCTTGTACCTTCTCTGGGTCCATTTCTAGACCTTCTACTCAAAATACAAATCCCAGACACACTAATCTTTCTTCACAAAACTACACTTCTTCAAATTTATCAACAATTTCTCTTCTCTCAGCTTCTCAAATACTATACGAATATGCATCATATGCTCCTCCAATGTCTTACTAAATATCAAACTATCATCTAGGTAAACAATGACAAACTTACCCAGAAATTCTTTCAGAACCTCATGCATGAGCCACATGAAAGTGCTCGATGCATTGGTTAGCACAAAAGGCATGACTAACCACTCGTACAATCCTTCCTTTGTCTTGAAGGCAGTCTTCTATTCATCTCCTTCTCTGATCCGAATCTAATGATATCCACTCTTCAAATCTATCTTTGAGAAATACACAACTCCACTCAAACAGTCCATAATATCATCCATTCATGACAATGGAAACCTATACTTGATTGTGATCTTGTTTATTGCCCTGGAGTCTGTACACATCCTTTACTCTCCATTCTTCTTTGGTGCTAGTACCGCTAGTATAGCATAGGGACTCAGACTCTCACAGATCAATCCTTTCTGCAACAACTCATGTACTTGTCTGTTCAATTCCTGACTTTCTACAGGTGTCATTCTGTCTGCTACCTTATTTGGCAAACTCGCTCCTGGAATCAAGTCCATCTAATGACTGATCTTCCTAACTGGTGGTAATCCATCAGGCAAATTATCAGATACAATATCCTGAAACTCATTCAACAGATCTGCAACTTCTACAGGAACATCTTCTACTTCCTCCTTACCACCTTTTGGAATTAAAGCAAAACACACATGCTCATGCCTCATACCATCTAGGAACTTTCTTCCATCAAAAAAATCTATTCTTGCACTACCATATACCTTTTCTTCTGTGTCATTCAATAGCTTTAGCTTATGTCGCACTCCATCCTTTGTCACGAAATAGGTATTTGCATGACCATCATGTACAACACATCTATCAAACTACCATGGTCTACCCAACAACATATGACATACATCCATAGATATGATATCACACAGTACCTCATCATGGTATCCACCAATCTTGAACTTCATGAGGCATTGTTCATTGACCATGACCTTGTGGTCATCCTATACCCAGGCAATCCGATATGGATGTGGGTGTTTCTGTCTCTTTAGCTTAAACTTTGTCACCATCTCTTCTAACACAAAATTGTCAGTGCTTCCACTATTAATAATCACATCACAACACTTATGCTCACACTTGCACCTGGTGCAAAATAGGCTCCTCCTTTGTTCAGGTTCATTCTCACCACTCAGCAGGACTCTTCTGTTAATCAACATTTCTCCTCTTTCAGCATCTTTAGAATGTGATGATCTGGCATCTTCATCTACATGTGAAACTCTTGCCTGGCCTTCATTTCTCCTGTCTGTTCTTCCTTGGCACTGAGGACATTCAAATGCCCTATGACCTTCTTCTCCATAGTGAAAATATGTTCCACATAAGCCTCCTCTTCCAGATCCCTGTCCTCTTCCTCTTCCTCTCTGATCTCTATTATTCTAATCTTGGAAATGATTGGAATTGTTTCCTCGCTGATTCTGACTGTTACTGGCCTCATCCTTCTTTTTTGAATCTTCATTTCGGCAATCATATGACTATCCACCAGATCTTCCACCATGACCTCTTCCATTTTGTCTGCTCTCAAACTTTTTGTTCAGCTTTTCTTCTACTTTCAGGGCAAACTAGTATGCCTCCTCAATATTGTTCATTTGAACTAGATTCAACTCCTCCTGAATGCTTGGCCCCAACCCATTAAGGTAACTATAACCACTTGAATTTGGTTTGTCGCAACTATGGACCCTATTTTCCCTAAGTATGATCATACCCTCGATTTATGTCCAAACGACCCTGTTACTGCTTGGCATAATTCTTTAAATCAATTTAATATCCTAGGTGATTTTTATCACTGA
>MU225567.1:1694104-1748591 GCA_018584345.1 Thuja plicata
TTTTTCCCAAAGCCTTGAAGAGACAGGTTGTTGAATCGCCAAACAACCTATGTTTAGTTAAAGTAATATTTGAAAGTGATAACGAACTCAATATGTATTAAAATTATATTCATTAGAAAGATTTTTCTGAATCGCATCATTTTTTTTAGAAAAACATTTGATTTGGTCCTTGTCCTAGGCCTTGAAAGGATAATTTTTAGGAGGTTTTGGTTTTCTCAGTGGAAATTTTCATTTTAGGGCCCTTCGCGCGAAGGGCTCTGAGGGGGTTCGAGCGAACCCACCAAGGAAAATTTGCCCCAAATTGCTTTTTTTTTGTTGATTCATAGGGTTCGCTTGAATCGGGTCTAGTTTGAGCTAACCCCCCATTTTATATATTTTGCACGAAGCCTATTAACCACTTCGTGCGAAGAGGGTACTTCGCACGAAGCCATCAAAAAATAATTTTTTTTTGAAAGTCTGAAATCCTTCGTCCCGAAAAGTGGGACACACTATTGTGAGATCACCCTAATATTAATGACTTCACAAATTCTAAATTAATTTCACATGTTTCTTATGCAAAATGACTAAAATATTGAAGGTAACGTGATGTTAACAAAGAGCCTCATCAAATCCAATAACTCCTTGATTTCATTTTATGAAATGGGAGTTTGGGCCCTCGAAGTCAATATATTAACAATTGATGACTACATTCTTTCATTGTTCATGTGCCTTACATCAACTATGGTGACCTTAATAATTGTTCATTTTTCTTGAATGGCACATGGCTTTGGTTACAGTCAACATTCTCAATTGTTATAGTTGGAGGTTCAATGAAGATCAAGATAAAGTTAGCAATCATTATGAACCTAATGTTCTCTCTGCCACCATAAAAGCTTTCAAGCTCCACACCTTTCTCTTTCTTGTTTATAGGACAAATTTGTAAACAAGGCCTGAGTAGAGATCTCATAGAACTCCATGAGCAATCATGTAACATAGCATATGAAGAAACCATAAACATAAGGACCATGACATCCTACTATGTAGAAGACAACATCCTAAGGTCTTTCAAAAAGCATTTGATGGAGCCACTTAAGAAACATTTCATTATGGCTCGCAAAATGGGAAATGTCTTTAGTGCTTCCTATTGGGCCCTATTATCTGGAAATGCATTAAGTCTCTAGTATGGCTCTTAGATGGTAAAACAAAACATAGCATCCGTTTCCACTTTATTAAAAATCTTCTTAGTCCTAGGATGGAAAATATTTTTTCTCTCAAAAGCCCTCACAAAACTGCTTGTAGTTTGCTCCAACTCAAGAACTGTATGAAAAAATTGACCCTAACCCCAGTGCTAAAGCACTACAAGAGCTTAAGGAAAAATTTGAGCTCTAGAATGTGGTTTTTCATTATCCAATTATACATTGCTCTCACGAATTGATCTATCAATAGAATCTAGAATATTGGTAACATTAATAGGTTCTAGTTATTGAGAAAAATCATTAATGCCATGAAATGCCTCTACTACTAAGATTTTATGAACCTAATAGTGCCATAATTTTGATCAAATGGAACTGAGATAAAATCAATGAATTTGAGATGATCGAGAAGATAGATTGGGATGGTTTTTCAAGAGACTATGCTTTTTTCAACCTCCATCAAAGACAACATATTATATGGAAATAAGCATAGTAATGCAAATGAAGAAGAAATTGTTGAGGTTGTAATGGCTTCCAATGCACATGAACTTATCAACAATTTGCCAAATGGGTACATTACAATAATTGGTGGTGGGGGATAGAAGCTTATAATTGCAATAGCAAAGGTTTTACTGAAGAAGGCAATGATATTTATCATGGATGAAGGAACACCTTGTGCATTGGAAACTAAGTCTGAGCAAAGACTACTAAGGTCTATTGAGTAGGTTGTAAGAGGAGGAGGTTGCACTTATAGCAGTGTGAGTCATGGTATGGTCTGGATGAATATTGCAGATAAAGATAAATTCTTTGAAATTCAAAATGGAAAATTCCTAACAATGACTTCCCCTAACCATCTATGCCAAATGTTTCAAGCATGAGGAAGTGCTTATGCATTTGCAATAGTTATTTACTGACAATTTGTGAAAAAAAATCACAATTTCATTACAACCAAGCCAATTGACATTCTAAATTACTGATCTTAAGTTTCACTACATAAACAAAGATGTGGATAACCATTTTTTCAATGCAACCCCTAAGTCTAACAAAGGCATATCAGAGAGTTGTATCCCTATTTTGATTTATGCAATAATGTTTTATTCAATTCAGGGAATGTACATCTCAATTTTACATGGGTAAGTTTTAGTACAAATCTTAGAATGAAACAAAATCTTATCATCAATTTAAAAACCAATAGTGCACAAAAATATATCTCTTATGGTTTCTAGATTAATTTCTAGTTAAGTGATTGGTTGGTAAAGATATGAATATATTGGATGTTGATCTGTCAAGGGACAATAAAATACATGCAACATGAAATGTTACACATATCTTTAGAAAGGAAATTGTCGCCTAGAAAGATCTTCAATGAATAAAACAAACTCATACTACGGATAAAATTTAGAACAACGCTCTCTACATACAACTATAACCATTTAGAGGAGAGGATCTAGTATCTAAGCACATTCTAATGGCTGTGATAGCAGTTGTTGATTTAATATCTACACTTGTTGATTTAATGTCCATTTTTTTAACAACATTGTACCAATAGTTGTTACTGCTAGTGATGAGTACCCATAGTTGAATGAAATGTATCACTTATTCTAAAAAGAAACCAATCATGTGATGTCACATCTGCTACACAAGTATGGGTGTCCCTTTTGTACTACCATTTGTCTTAATTTTTCTTTGGGTTGTTTTGGACACCTTGACAAAAAGTATGATGATGTGGCTTCATATTTGATGATGCGGCCAATGTTTTATCATGCAAACCTGAACTCACTACATACATGTTGAGTATGCCTGGTCACATGGTAAAGGGGACCACAAAAACTTGAAATCTATTTAAAATCTATGTGGTTCCTCTACTACCACTTGGCCTCTCACTAACTCAATATGTGTTGGTTCCACAATGTGTGTATTTTCTCCACGACATTTGGTGCGTCGACGAGATAACTTCCCAGAATTATATGACATGCGTGTTGCCAATATTGCCTAAGCTTACATTTTCCAGTTTGGAGGAGAATTTTTCCTTCAATTCAAGTGCTAATTTTAATTCTTACAAAATTTTATACTTATATCTAGCTTCTAGATTCCCTTGGAAAAATTTGCAGAAATATAGAGAGGATGTCTCTAACTGGAAAAAATTAGGGCTAAAGTTAGGCAGCGTGCAACTAAAAGAGCACATGAGCTTTCGCAAAAAGGTGCTAAAATGGTCTGATGTTTGGAAGTTTGAGGGCTCCACAAAAGTTTGTTGCCGGTATGATAATTTTGGTGAAGGCGAAAGTCCTGTTCAGTGAGACGACATAATACATCATTTTGTTGAAACGATAGGTTTTTCCCTAAAAATTTGTAGGACCTATCATCATTGTCTAATAAAGACCTTTAAAGTAAGTATTTACATGTTTATCTTACCAGTAGATTACAATTTTAGTGCCAATTATCAGAGATGAAACAATCTGGCCTGGTTCGGGGCATTTCCCTTCCTGATTCTTCCTCCTAGTTGGTTAATGGCCATTTTTCTGATGACTCCTTTCTCACTCTTATTGAGGATGAGGAAAACATTTCCAATGCCTTGCAGTGCCTGGACACTTTTTGTCAAGCCTTTGGATCAGCCATTCAATGGTGTAAAACTCTGTGTTTCAGATAGTCTTTTCTTCTAGCCCCGCCTTGGCTTTCTAGTTTCGGCTGGAAATGGGTGCAACATGGAGAAGTCTTTCACTTCCTGGGAATTCCTTTTGCCTTTCATGGCTCTTCTGTGGAATTATGGAATGCTGTGCTTGCTAAAATTGAGAAAAAATTGCAGTATTGGATTTGCAAGCCGCTTTCTCTTGTGGGGAAATTCCAGATTTGTTCCAAAGTGCTGGCTGCGACCCATGTTTATTATTCCTCTTGTTGGGCCCCCTCTAAGGCCTCTTATCTCAAGCTTGAGTGTCTTCTCAGAGACTTTCTCTAAGCCTCTGGTGCAGATGGCCATAGATTTCATCGGGTTGCCTGGGAGTACTATTGCCTCCCTCGTGATTCTAGAGGCCTGGGTCTTCTTTCCACTCAGAAGAAAGGGATCGCTCTTTGTGCGAAGTGGATTATCCGAGCTCTCACTGGTGATGAGGCATGGAAAATTCTTGTCAGACATTGCATTTTCGCTGGATTTCTGGTTCACAGGCCCGCTTGGAAAGGCATTGGCCTCCAGAACTTACTCACAATGAGAGAACCTGTTCAAATCTAGGGTACCTTCATCATCAAGAGTATTTGGAAATCTTGGGAAGCTATTAAGCCCTGGCTTCGATGGGATGGGGATGCTTTCCATAACGGGCTCTCTTTCAATCAGCAGAGCCTCTGGTGGTCTCCTCTGTTTTCCATACAGGGTATACCCTTGGCCAAGACCCAAGGGGCCTGTGCTTTTCATTTTTTCAAATGTGGCATTTGGACTCCCAAAGATCTTTTTTCCAGAGTCTCTATGGGGCTCCGATCTTGGGAGGATATGCAGGCTCAATTTTGGCTGGCTCATTCTGATTGCCAGACTTTTGATCTCTTGATCTCAGCTATTCCTACCAATCTTCTTCATAAGATTGGCATTCAGGCTACTAGGCCTTGGTGGAAAGATTGGAAATGGTATCCTGCTACACCTTTCAGCAATTACAAGCCAAGCCTTGGTTATAGGTGGTTATCTCCGCATCTTCCGATGGTGGATATCCTTAACCAGAGATGGCATCTTCATTCGGCCACTTCCCACTGGAGCTCTCACTTTTACACCATCTGGACTGCCATTATGGAGCCCAAGATGGCTCTTTTTTCTTGGTGTCTTTTGTTTCAAGGACTCCCAGTTGGCCCTAGGCTCAAACATCTGGGGGTTCATGACCCTCGATGTCCTTTTTGCGGTCACCCTGAGACCTTTCTGCATATTTTTTGGTTCTGTAGGAGAGCTCAATAGTATTGGCAGTGGATTCATGATTTTTTCAAGCCCTTTCGGCCCGAGCCTTTTTCTTGGCATATGATTGTCTTAGGAGATTCTCCTAGACTCCCCTCCAAGTTTACCCAGATTTGGCACACTTTTAGGATGGAGATTTTGTTTAATATTTGGAAAGATAGAAATGTTGTTATTTTCTCTCATAGCTCTATTGATACGAATGTTGCTTTGTTTAAAAAAGCTTGTATATGTAATAATGTTATGATGTAGATTCAGGTGCAAGTGAATAAAGTGGCTCTTGAAGTAGCTCACCTGTAGGAGTTGCTCAACCATTGGGGAAATGCTCCCTGTACGATTGCTCGGGTGCCTCCGAATGCCCTATTTGCTGAGGGTACGCCTCCCAGAGGCCGCTGCTGTGGGTGCAATTATTCAATGCTCCACTCGCACACTCCTCGGTCCCAGGCTCCTCGACACCACTCTCTAAGAGGTGGTGGGGATGGGTGGCGGTGCCGCTCGGCTTCTCCGCCTCCTCGGCCTTCTGGGTGGGCACCGGCTCCAGCACAGTCTGCTCCTCCTGATGCTCCTGGTTCTCACCGGGGTTGGGATTGGCCTCCTGCCACCTCTTCCAAATTTCCCCGCCTGGCTCTTGCTATCTCCCCGCCCAGGGCGGAAGAAAAAGAAAAAGAAAAAGAAGATGATGATGGGTGGTCGCTTCCCAACCCTCCTGTCAATCCCACTAAGCCGTGGGGATCTGATGATAAAGATCCTCCACCTTCTGCTACTGCTCTTGCTGCCTAATGGCCTTATGTTTTTTTGATGAATAGTCTTCGTTTCCAGCTTTTGTCGTGTGAACTCTGCGGGGTGATTTTTATATCCCCTGGCCCCTTTTTTATGGATATGTAACTTTAATATTTTATTAATAGAAAAGGCACTATTCATCAAAAAAAAAAAAAAGATGAAACAACAGAGAAAAGAGAGTGCACAATGGTCTAAATACATGGCAAAGTACAAGTTTCAACCAGAAAAGGAAGATTTGTGGTACGTGAAAACACCAGCAGCGAACATCTATCGAAACGAATATGCCACGCGTGTCTTCTATGGTCGAAAACATCATTAATAAAATATTTATTTATACAAACATCGGTCCTATAACAAGTGAAGACATCTTCTAATGTTTCTAAAACAATGACTCATACCAAGACAAAGTTGTTACTACAACTCAGCAAATTAATTGCCACGTCACTTATTGAAGAAAAGTCAAATATAGAATCAGCGATAAGATTGGTAAAAGAAAACAATTATAATAAAAATGTGTGATTATATAAATTATGTTTGGATATGTCTCTTTATTAAAAGGAAGCCTCCTTTTAGAGAATATAAATATACATTGAAAGTAATTGGAATATTGTGGAGTCAGCAGTGTGCGAATGAAGAGGAGTGAGTGAGTGCAATAAGCAAAAGAAATAATATAATCAGATATATTGATCTGATATATGTATGCACATATGTATCAAAACTTTTAAAAAGGTGTGTGGTGTGAGTTTATATCAAGGCAATCTGATATACACAACAAAATGTTAAAAGTATGATCAGATTTAGAGGTTATAATAATTTTAATCTTTCCATCTTCTATAATATTTCAATATATTATTCTTGAATATATATAATAATATAATTATAATATTAATATATATTAATAATAAGATCTTGACAAATCTATATATAATAATATGTATTATATTAATGAAAAGATGCTTGACTGAATTTTGGATCTGTACTTTATATGAATATCACTCAAATTACTTTGATTTAATAATACCAAATATATATTTGAATGTTATACTTGATTTGCACTATATATTTTTTCTGTACTAATAAGATACAATACACTCACAATATATAAGAGGAGAGGAGGCATGTCCTGTAGGGACATGTCTCTACGTAAACTAAGTTTACATAGAGACATGTCACATGTCTCATACTATACAATCAATATGTTATATGCTGTTTAGTAATCTCAATCGATACTAACTTAATCGGTATTCATTAGTTATCACCGATACTTGTTATCGGTGCTTGTTAATATTAATATCGATACTCAAATCACAGCCTCATTAATATTATTCATTCTCATTAATCATTAACCAATATACATATTGGTATCATTAGATGCTATCTTTGATACCATATATATATATATATATATATATATATATATATATATGTAAATCGATACTCAATATAGATGACATTAATAAGTATTAACAATATAATTAATACTAACATGTTATTAACAACATAATTAACATTAATAGAACTCATAGTAGCAGTATGATTTATATCAATAATATGATTAATCACAACTTATATCATGTATATATGTATATATATATATAATATTATCTATATTAACAATATTAAATATATATACATATATACATGATTGGCAACTTATTAATAATCATATATATGATAACGAAAAATTATAACAATAATACAAAAGAAAGGATAGTGATCAAATGCTCAAGGCCGATTAGCCACTTCTGCATTTGATTTTATCGATAGGAATAATCCGATCGAAGCTACAATACATTAACACTCCCTCTTAGCTAGATAGGATGATAACTATCCTTATGTAACCACAATAGACTCATGTATTGCGAGAGATAATACCACCTCAATGTGATATCATAAATTATGGCATATCCATAGATATCAAATGACATCCACCATAAATGATGTTACCTCATGGTGACATCAATATGACATGTCCACAAATATCGATCACATGATATTCACCATACTCATATATTTTCTGGTATGTGCACTAGCATCAAGTCACACGATGCCTACCAAAGAATATATCTGGTCATGGCATATTTGCGGATATTACTGATACTCCCATGACATAGTTTGTTGTCATTAGTTTTGTCAAAGTCATAATAGTCAATGAAGACAATTGGTAAAGAGGAAGTACACACTAAGGCAGACAGTCGTTAAAGAAAAATATCAGTGACACCAAGCACTGAGACACCGAGCACTGAACATTAGCAGGTTATCGATGTAAGAAGAGAACAATTACCAAGCAAAGTTAGTTACCGAGACACAGAGCAAATAATAGTCACCGAGACACAGAGTAGAGTTAGTCATTGAGAAGACATTATGTCACTGAGCAAGATCAAAGCACATTACTGAACACACCAGAGATAACATAACAATTCAAATTTAAATACATTGAACCTAGATGCCGAGTAGGAAAATTGTCACAATATTCAAGACAAAAGTTAGGTTGAACATTGGGATTGCACTAATATGATTGCACATGATCACGAGGCAATTCAACCAATGATATTCAAGAACAATAAATGCGTTGGGAATGAAACCAACCTCACACCGCCTCACCTCCATCGTAGAAGAAGGATCTAATTAGGTTAACAGTCGTAAGATCATATAAAATGAACAAAACATGAAGATGACAAGAAGATGCTGAATATATTATAGAGAAGAGAGAAGCAGTTATAGCGACAAAGCTAAAGATAGAATGAAGAAGATATAGGGTGCATAACAGATAATTCACTGAGTGTAGAAAGAGGTAATTCACTTGCAGAGCATAATGAGTCTGAACAACATTATGATTGATGCATACTTGTAGACATTTTTGTAAGTACTTTTGTAATACTTAGGAGATTAGAAATCGCATTCAGTGGGTAAGCCCTAACAGGTCTTACTTTGTAAATCCTCTAACTGGGTACATCTCTTAGATGAGAGATTGTAAAATCCTTTAATTAGGTAGACTGAATAAGTCGTTTGTATTCTTGACCGAGTATAATAATCCTAATAGGGTAAGTTACTAGAAGTAGCTAACATTGTAGCTCTAACCGAGCAACCTTTATTCCGTAGAAGTGAAGGATTGTGGGTGTCATCCCCACCACAGTTTTTTCCTCTAACCAAGGATTTCTACGTGACCAAAAATTATGGTGTTATGCCTCATGGTTTTCTAATTTATGTTATATGATTTTTAATGTTTTTATGAATGATATTCAGTTCGGTGAAAATGAATGAATAGCAGTTAAAATTTTTAAAGTACTAATTCACCCCTCTCCTCTCAACACTTACCTTTCCATAAGATTAATCCAACAATTGGTATCAGAGCTAGTCTCTTGAGATAAGGATTTAATCACTTGAGAGTAAAGATCATGACCATGGAAAGTTACAAGCAATCTAAAAAGATTGATAGTCTTGAGTTTGAATTGGAGAGTGCACAAGAAGTGATTGAAGATCTGAAAAGCAAGTTAGAAAAGTTCTTAAAAGTGAGGAAGTAGTTATGTAGTGAACTAAAATCCACACAAGAGCATGTTGATACTCTTGAAACAACATCTGAAGGTAGTCTAAATGGTGAAGCTGATTCTGCTATTGCAAAACTCATGGAAAAGAACAAGAAACTCACCGAGCAACTGAACTTGGAAAAGATAGATCAAGAAACACAAGCATTGAGAATGAGTGAGATACTTGACTCCAAGGGAGCAGTTGAAAATGCACTAAGATTAGCTGAAGAAGACAAAAGACAATTTGAAACAAGAATATCTAAGAAGGACAGTGAGATTGGGAGGATAATACAAGTACACTATAATATGACTGATCAACTAGTGAGTGCTAATGTAGAGTCAGACATAAAAGAATTTGAGAATCAAGCACTGAAGTGTGAAGTTGATAGATTGACCAGAGAACTGAAATCTAAAAAAGAAGCAAATGAGATACTAAAGAGAAATGAAGAAACATTGAGATCATTGGATACACAAATTAAAGGTCAGAAAAGGCTAGAATAGGATTCAATAGTAAGACCACTATTAAGAAAGGAGAGTCCTCTAATCAAGCTGACAGTCAATGAACTTCTACTTCACCGAAGTTAAACAAGCCTAGTTGCCATTACTGTGGGAAGCCTAGACATACTACAAACGTATGTAGAAGTAAAAGAGGTAAGTCACTGAGTTCACCCAAGTTTGATGGAAATTGCTATAAATGTAACAAGTATGGGCATGAAGCACATGAATCCAGATCAAAGAATGTGAATAACACCATAAAGCCAAAGTTTGATGGCTACTGTAATAGTTGCAACAAGTATGGTCACAAATCTGAAGAATGCAGATCATAAAAGAGAAATGACAAATGGGTACCAAATTGATAGAATATGCCAAGAAACTGACATGGTACATCCATACCATGGGGCTATAACACAGGGATATCTTGTTTAGTTAGTATAAGATATGGGCACATTGCTGCAAATTGCATGTTGTTAAATGGTAGAAACATTAAAAGATCTTGGAGAAACCCTGGCATGGCATGCTTCCATTGTCACAAGCTAGGTCACCTTGCCAAAGACTGCAAGTACTAAGGCAAAGCTCCTACCGAGGAAGAAACATCTGAGAAACCTAAAGTGAATGTAGAAGAAACGAGAGATCAGATGAATAAGACATGGAGAAGAAAGACCATGAATGATGGAACATCATTCGAAACAATTGAAGGCACCTCGTCATACGGATCGGGAGCAACAAAATCTACCTAAATAGGTAAGAGGTATGAGTAGGAACTGGAAGTTAAAATTTCAAATCTTAAATTGGTCCCTAGTATATGTGCATAGATCCATATGAGAATACTTAGATGCATTTGGATACATACTGTTGAGTTTATGTTTCACATTTATTTGGTAAAAGGAAAGTAAAAGTTAGGTATTTGGTAAAGCAATTCGATGAAGCATTAATTGCTACTTTAAGACCATTGGAAACCCTAAACCTAGAAAAAGCCATATATAGACTGCATCGTCTATCATTGTTACTTAACATTTTCTAGAGCAGTGTGAACATATTTGGAGAATTGAGTCCTCAAGCGGATTCGAGCGATTGTGAAGGTAATCCTATACCACTTTGAGCATATTTGAATCAATTCAAGGTATTTGTGGTGTTTCCCTAGTTGTGTTAGTGCAACCAAGTCATGAACACAAACCCTAGTCCAAAACTTTTGTATTCGACAAGAGGATATGGCCCCAAAATATCGAAACCCAATTGTGGTTTAGAATGTTGAGCCTGTGAATTCTAAGTGCAAACCACCTCCTTGAAAAGACAACTGAACCAGACATGATGGGAGCACTTTCATCCATTCTTGATAGAGTGTTATTGATCAAAGACGTGTGAAATTTCACCCATTGTAAGGTTGAGGAGATTTGGGAAGTAGAGATTGATTCATCTTATCAAAGTTATGTGCAGACAACAAACTAAAGAGTGATCATATTCATCTGGAGTCAAAAGGTTTGACACATGCCCTACATATCCCAAAAGTATTCAAGACCGAGTGGATAAGGATGGTACTTAGCTGAGTACACGACCAATGTATGTGGTTAGATCAACCTATGAAGATCACAAAGGATGTGTTACACATTGTAACTGGTTATTTGATTAGAGAAAAGCCTAAAGCAATCAGACAGATTGAGAAGATCAAGTTGAGTGAGCTAACCAAAGCCAAATGGGATGGGAGAGGCCTAAATATTTCTACCATTTAAGACCCCAAGTTGAAATTTGCATGCAACATCTTGTCCTACCAAGTATTCCAATCATCATGAGTGGAAAACGTACATTATGGAGCTATTGATCTGGCTTACAAGATTGTAAAGAAAGATATGTAGATTGACCTATGTGAGATACTTTTGAAACAACTTGAAGACAACATGAACACTATAAGGAAAGAAAAGACAAATACATTGAAGTTCGGTTCACTACTGGTATGCATATACTTTTACTTTGAGAACTTCTATCCATCTATTGGAAGTGTGAAATGGTGTGTTGATAAACCAGTCATTTATCAAATCAGTGAATACATAAAGAGTCTAGGAGAGAATCTTGACATTCTTATGAATGATTACTTCTCTAAATTCCTGTAACATATAAAATGTAACATGTAACAATGTGTAACATAAGAAATTTAACATTTGAAATATATGGGGGGAAAGATAAGATATTCCTCTTCTATCGCAAGATGGACAAAGGAAAGATCCAAATTGATCAACCCAAAAAGGATCAATACACAAATGAATCAATCATTTGGAAATGAGAGCAAAGAGGAAAGTCTTAAATTCCCTATTTTATGGAAAGGAATGTGTGATAGATTTAGAATGATTAAGGATTTGAATTGAAATGGATAGGAGAAATCCACTAACCTTGAAATATTTCAGAGCAAAGAATGTTGTTTTTTGAGGTCTGTAGGCTGTTTCTGGAAAAATTGAAGTATGATCCAGAAAGGAAACACAGAGATGAACAAAACCCAAAAATCATTTTCCGATCCGATAGCGTCTTATGAAAAAGGTCAACCTTGACCCACAAATGTCAACCCTGACCCAATAATGTCGACCCTAACCTAGGTCAAGGGTGAGGTCGACCTTGACCTAGGTCAGGGGTTAGGTCAACCTTGATCTAGGTTAGGGGTAAGGTCGACCCTAACCCAATAATGTCGACCTTGACCTGCACAGGTCCGACAGAAAATCTGTTCGCGGATCCTAAAAGTTTGCCAAAAAGGGTATCCAGATCTGTGTCCAAATCCGCAGTCCTGAACCTATATCTATAATAAAAAGAGGTTTTTTTGTTGTGGGGGAGGGGTTTGCCTTGGTCAAACCCCATTTTTGGAATTAACCTCAAATATATGTAATTGAAATTGCAGAAATAGACAAAGTAAATGCTTAAATTCACCTTGCTTGTAAAAGTCCTTGTGGCGGATTCGAATCCTTGAATCCACAAGTATGATTCAAAGTGTGGAATGTAGAAAGGTAGGATGTATTCAATCTCTTTCTTGTAGATCTCCAACACCAAGTCTTTAATGGGTTCTTGAATTTGTAATGGGCTTGGAAGAAGGTGGATGCAGAGATCACCAAAAGGGCACTATGTAGCTTGAATCCTTCAATGGCCTCCAATGGATCTCCTTCATGGAAATGGATGCTTGAATGATTGAGAATGGATGAATGCTTGCTTGAAATCTTTCTTGAATGCTTTCTTGGACTTCACTTGATAATGCTCCTCAATTCCTTAATGATGCTTAGAAGACTTAGCCAAAAAGAGAGGAGAAGGGCTCCCTTTTATGTGAAACTAGGGCACAATCTTCTAAGGAGGCCGAGATAGGATAATTAAATTCCCTTTAAAGCCTTTACCCTTAGGAGAGGACCTATATTAAATATAATTTAGGAATCGACACTTCAAAACCCAAAATAGTCGACCCGGAAGCGGGAAAACACTTTTTGCAAAGACCGACATCCAGAAACTACAAGACCCTGAAGTTTGAACCCTGGGTCAAGGTCAAGGTTGATCTTGACCTAGGTTAGGGTCGAGGTTGACCTTGACCTAGGTTAGGGTTGAGGTTGACCTTGACCTAGGTCAGGTTCAAGGTCGACATAGACCCAAAAGGTCAAACCTGACCTTGAAGTCCAGAATCTCAGGTCTGCAGTCCAGAATGCAGAAATTAAGCTGGAAAGAAGTGGAAAGAGGGACAGAACAGGGTGAAAGCCAGGTCTAGATCAAGAACCCATTCAAGGTGCTTGATATGACCCCAAAACACTTACTCGGAAGGCTAAAATAGTCTACCATGGAAGTGCTTCCATTTTCTGACTATACAATTCCAAACAAGGATGCATCAGAAATTCAGAGTTCCACCTCAATTAGTTGAGAAATATCATGATTCCATATGTTTTGAGGTAGACACTGACTCATGTATTATCAATGCAGTCGAGCCTAGGAGCATATGTCTAGATCCTATGGGATATGAGATGGACATAGACATTGCATCTCAACAAATTGAGTCTATGTTAGCTAAGCCTGCTAATAAAAGAGCCGAGAGGTATAGAACATATGAAGAAGTTAAGGCTAAGATTAAGCAAGGTATCTTAGTACCTAAAATTCAAAGAAAATATAGCAAGATGAGTGTTAATCTGAATAAGGATTTGGGAACTGATAATGAAGAAGATGAGGCAATAACCTCTAGAGTGGAAGGCAGGAAACCACAAGTATTGACCTATATTAAATATAATTTAGGAATCGACGCTTCGGAACCTGAAACAGCTGACCCAGAAGCGGGAAAACACTTTTTGCAAAGACCGACATCCGGAAAATGCAAGACCCTAAATTTTGAACCCTGGGTCAGGGTCAAGGTTGACCTTGACCTAGGTTAGATTCAAGGTCAACATAGACCCAAAAGGTCGACCCTGACCTTGAATTCCAGAATCTCAGGTCTGCAGTCCAAAATGCAGAAATTAGGCTGGAAAGAAGTGGAAAGAGGGACATAACAGGGGGAAAGCCAGGTCTAGATCAAGAACCCATTCAAGGTGCTTGATATGACCCCAAACCACTTACTCAAAAGGCTAAACTAGTCTACCATGGAAGTGCTTCCATTTTCTGACTATACAATTCCAAACAAGGATGCATCAGAAATTCAGAGTTCCACCTCAATTAGTTGAGAAATATCATGATTCCATATGTTTTGAGGTGGACACCAAATCATGTATTATCAATGCAGTCAAGCCTAGGAGCATATGTCTAGATCCTATGGGATATGAGATGGACATAGACATTTCATCTCAACAAATTGAGTCTATGTTAGCTAATCCTAATAATAAAAGAGCCGAGAGGTATAGAACATATGAAGAAGTTAAGGCTAAGATTAAGCAAGGTATCTTAGTACCTAAAATTCAAAGAAAATCTAGCAAGATGAGTGTTAATCTGACTAAGGATTTGGGAACTGATAATGAAGAAGATGAGGCAGAAACCTCCAGAGTGGAAGGCAGGAAACCACAAGTATTGAAGCCTTCACCAAGTCCCAAATCTACTAGATCATCAACAAGGTCTACAACATCATCAAAAGCAAAGAAGAATTCTACTAAACCAAAAGAGAAGACACATATAAGAAGCAAGAAGGAAAACACTAGACCAAGCAGAAAATTCAAGCTACCACCAGACAGTGACTCAGAGGTTGAAGATTTGAGCAAACCCAAAGTTGTGAAGAACAAGCCTCCACCACCAATAGTCTAGATGAATTTTTATACACAATGAAGAAGTATGGATCATTCGGAGGAATGAAGAAAGAAAAGTACAATACTCAAAGCAAAGTGAACAAGGTAAAAATTGAAGATGCAATTGTTTACACTTTTCACAAATTCAGATATACACCACTTGAATTTATCACATTTTTACCTATTGAGTTATACAACAACATAGATGCAAGATGGAAATATGCTATGAATGCTGAAAAACAAATGAGAGAAAGATCTCTTGTGCTAACTGTACCAAATATATCTATTAAATAAATTGAGGAGACCTTGAAACAAAACTCTAAACAATTCCTTGTTAAAGAAAGATCTTTAAGGATTATGACAGGAGACTTGGAGCGATTATAGTTGGAAACCGATGCAAAATGGAAAGAGATATTCAACATCAATGAGCCTGAATCTCAAGCTGAACAAGAAAAGGAGAACATAACTAATGAAATTGCTAATGATGATCAAGGTAAGAATAATTGTATTGATTTGACAATTGACACTGATGAAGTTATTATTGAGGATATTACTGACAGAGATCGCAGAGATGATACATCACAAGATGAGAATGTTATGGGAACCAAGGACACATACACAGAATGAATGAACATCAATGATAAGGTTACTACCAATTCATTCATGCAACCTGTATTAGAACAAGTACTAGATTATCACACAACTCAAGGTGATAGTACTATGACTATGGATATAGAAGAAGAAACCACTAATCAAAAGGAAACACAAAAGGAAAAGGAAGTTGAGAAAGACAAGAACACCGAGAAGGACATGACTACTAAGAAACGAGCAGCACTGAACACCGAATCGATTCCCCTAACCGATTCCATTACACAAAAACAAGAGCCCGACAAAGATGAAACAAAGGAACAAAATGAACAGAAGGAAACCGTGAAACATGCACACAAGGAGAAAAGAAAGCAGAAGGGAAACATGAAGCAAAGAAGGAAGAAAACAAACAAGATGAGAAAAAATATAGAACAAGTACAATAGAGATAACATCTGATGCATTGAAGGTGTCACATTCACCAAAGAAGATAACAAAGAAGTAATCAAAGAAGAGGAAACATGTAGATTTGAGTCAACCGATCATTTTACAAAATGTTGACCTATCTACTATGGACTATGATGAAATGACCGAGTAAGTTGAACTACTGAAACTTAAGGCAACGCAAAACAAATTACTTCAGAGGAGGAAGAAGACTGATGTATTGGAAAGTGTCAAAGATGTATTACAAGAAATTGTCCCAGAAGCCAATGTTGATGAAACAAAAGACATCATTCGTCAGGTAGAAGAACTAGTGGAGCAAGTCTGAAATCCAAATCAAGACACTACTAACTACATGATGAAAATTCATTCGAAGAAGATGGAACTGGAAATGTTTAAATCCATTCTAGACAATATTGCAGTTGATAAGGTATCACTTTCTGATGCATCTACCGAGATTGAGACTAAGTTGTCTCATATAATTTTAATATTTCATAAAGTTTGTTCTATTTCATACTTTATCAAGGATATCGAGAAGAAAGATGAGTCTGTTGAGACCGAGCTGACCGAGCAGCTGAAAAATGTTTCTACCAAACCTGGTTCTTTACAAGTTTATTACTGGAGGTTGAAACACTTGATGAGGATGCAGCAAGAACTATGACAAGAAGAGAATAAGAGAAGGATGGAACTTCTAGAGCTGCAAGAACTTTTTATTCCCTACATAGAATCCATGCAAAGGCATTTGAAGAAGGCCAAAGAGTTGGTCAACACCCCCGATGGTAGTTCACTTGACACCATCTTTGGAATGACAACTGACGTTGCTACTCAACTTGTTATACTTCAAACACTCAAAGATGCATGGGAGTCATCCCTAGCCGATATATAGAAGAAGTACGCTCACATTTTTTATAAGGTATCATATATCCTACCAAGCCCTAAGCAATTTGGATTTTGGCATATTAGTAAAAAAAGGGGGATAATATAGTATGTATTAATATAGCACATAAGGGGATAATATAGTATAAAGGTAGATATAATGGTAAGGGAGATATAAGCATTTGTATAGGGGGAGTTACACAAAATTTTGATGACTTTGAAGTTTTTTTCAAAATGGCAACTAATGCCAAAGGGGGAGATTGATACTCCTATGACATAGTTTGTTGTCATTAGTTTTGTCAAAGTCATAATATTCAATGAAGACAATCGGTAAAGAGGAAGACACACTAAGGAAGATGTCCAGTAAAGAAAAATATAAATGACACCAAGCTCTAAGACACCGAGCATCGAACAGTAGCAGGTTACCGAGTTAAGTAGAGAACAATTACTGAGAACAGTTAGTCACCAAGACACAAAGCAGAGAATAGTCACCAAGACAGAGTAGAGTTAGTCACTAAGCAGACATTATGTCACCAAGAAAGATCAAAGCACATTACCAAACACACCAGAGCCAACATAAAAATTCAAATTTGAATACACTGAACCTGGACACCAATTGGGAAAAATTTCACAGTATTCAAGGCAGAAGTTAGGTTGAACATTGGGATTTCACTAATATGATTGCACATGATCACGAGGCAATTCAACCAATGATATTCAAGAAAAATAAATGCGTTGGAAATGAAACCAACCTTGCACCGCCTCACCTCCATCATAGAAGGAGAAGGATCTAATTAGGTTAACCGCCTTAAGATCATATAAAATGAATAAAACATGAAGATGACAAGAGGATGTTGAATATATTAAGAAAGAAGAGAAGCAATTAAAATGACAAAGCTAAAGATATAATGAATAAGATATAGGGTGCTGAATAGATAAGTCATTGAGTGCAAAAATAGGTAATGCACTTGCAGAGTATAATGAGTTTGAACAGAATTATGATTGATGCATACTTGCAGACATTTTTGTAATTACTTTTGTAATAGTTAGGAGATTAGAAATCCCATTCAATGGGCAGGCCCTAACAGGTCTTATTTTATAAATCCTCTAACGGAGTACATCTCTTAGATGAGAGATTATAAAATCCTTTAATCAGGTAGACTGAATAAGTATTTTGTACTCTTGACTGGGTATAATACTCCTAACAGGGTAATCTACCATAAGTAGCTAACATTGTAGCTCTAACCAGGCAACCTTTATTCTAGAAAAGTGAAGAATTGTGGGTGCCATCCCCACTGTAGTTTTTCCCTCTAACCAAGGATTTTTGCATGACCAAAAATCATGGTGTTATGTGTCATGGTTTTCTAATTTATGTTATATTCTTTCCAATGTTTCTATGAATGATATTTAGTTCAGTGAAAAGGAATGAATAGCAGTTAAAAGTTTTAAAGTACTGATTCACCCCTCCCCTCTCAGCACTTACCTTTCCATAAGATTAATCCAACAATTACATCAGATAATATCCACCGTGAAATATCTCAATAATATAACTCATCAAGGTTGTACACCACTTAGTTAATATTACATAGGAGATATGAACTATCATGACATGTCCACAAATATCAACCATATGATATCCATGATGATGTTAGGTTAAACTATGGTAAAGTTGTCACCTTACAATAGTAACCAAAAATGAGTATACATCAATGAAAGATCATCACCTTTCAAGATGTTTACCAGGGCACATAAGGTCATGTAATAAGACACATGACACAAGAGTTTACACATTAAACACCTTTCAAATATATATTAGTACAACAAATTTACTGAGATGCAATCTTAGATAAAAATTACATTTCTACCATACCAAGCTTACCTCTAAAGTGCTCCACCTTTATTTTTGCAAGAGGCTTGGTTAGAATGTCTTCAGTTTTCTCATCTATACTAATATATCTTAATTGGATAACATTTCTCCACACCATGTCTCTAACATAATGGTAAGCGATCTCAATGTGCTTTGACCTATCATGAAATACTAGATTCACTGAAAGATTTATGCAACTCTAGTTATCATAGTAAATGATTGTGGAATCCATGGTTTGCCTAAACAAACCTACCAACAGTTTTCTCAACCATACTATTTCTTGAGCTCTCATAGATGTTGCATGATTGATTTTGAAGAGCCATTTGGATGATATGACTGATTTTTCTTTAGGTATAGGTACAATGTCCCAGACATCATTTTGGAGTATGGATTGATACTCTTTTGTCATGGCATCTTTCCAAACTTGAAGTTGGAGTGCTTCCTCAACACTAGAAGGTTCAAATTTGATGATTTCATTTATAAGAGAAACATAGCTAGAGTATCTATTTGGTCTCTTGCTTTCTCTAAAGGTCCCTCTTGGATCTCCATAACTTTCTACTTCGTCAATCAATTTTCTTTCCCAGAGAGGTCTTTTATGGCCTGCAACAGAATCTCTAGGTACATTAATAGAGTTCATAGGTGCATAGCAATTATTTTCTTCTATAGGTGCATATGTCTCCCTCTGAATCTCAGAGCATGATCCTCTTCCATGAACTATTTCATTAATATCTTTAGATCTTTTGAATGCAATATTTTGTTCAAAGGTTACATCCCTGCTAAGCTCGATTAATTTCTGACCAGGAATATATATTCTATATGCTTTGGATGATTCACTGTAGCCAACAAATATTCCCTTCTTTCTTGAGGGTTCTAATTTATACCTTTTCTATTTACGAATGTGAATATAAATAGGACAACCAAATATTCTAAAATGACTTATGTCAAGCTTTATCCCTAAAAATGCTTCTTCAAGAGTTTTGTTATCTAGGAGAGAGTGAGGACATCTATTTTGAATGTAAATAGTTGTACTAGAGGCTTCAACCCATAATGAGGTATGATGGTTTTGATCATGCATCATAGCTTTAGTAGCTTCTACTATAGTCCTGGTTTTCCTTTCAGCTACCCCATTTTGTTGAGGGTTGTAAGGAACAGTGTACTCCCTCTTAATCCTATCATTATTACAAAATTCTTTAAAGTTAACAGAAATGTATCCCCCCCATTATATGACCTTAGGGTTTTGATTCTTTTTCCTGACATGTTTTCAACTAGAGCCTTGAATTCCTTAAATCTCTTTAGGACTTCATTAGACTCTTTACATTTTAAGTAGTATATCCATGTTTTCCTAGAGTATTCATCAACATAGTACAAAAATCCCCCTAAGGAGGTTATTGTCATAGGTCCACATAAATCAGTATGAATTAATTCTAGTATACTTTTAGTTTTACTCTCACTACTATGAAAAGTACCCTTTGTGTTCTTCCCTAGGGCACAACCTTTGCATATACTTTCATGTTCTTGTTTTAATTTGAGTAAGCATGTTACCATTTTCTCTATAGAAGGTAGATATTGAAAGTGAAGATGCCCTAACCTTCTATGCCATATCTCACTTGTAGTAGTAGAAGATTATTGAATTAAGATTTGGGAAGGGGCAGTACAAAGTTTGTATAGGCTTCCATTTCAAACTTCTAAAGTGTATGCCCTCTTTATATGCTTCCCAAGATGTAGGTAGTCCATTGAGAGCCAACATTGATCATTATTTACAATCAATTAGGTGACCAATAGTGGATAGTTGATCTCTTAACTCTATTATTCTCATGAAGTAAGACATGACGGTTTCTCCTTTGTTCATATTGACACGGTGGAGTTGTTGTTTTAGGGCAAGGGCCCTACTAGTATTTATTTATCTCATACATGTTCTCTAGAGTTGTAAACATTTGGTATGCTGTCTCTAATTTAGATATAATAAGGAACTATGTGGTCCTTCACTACATCCACTAGTATTTTCATGGCCTTGTTGTTCTTTGTCCATAGAAGTTTCTAATCATTGTCATTGGGTATAGGTATATCCTTTTCCACATATGTGTTCAATTCATGTTCTCTTAGTGTCATCATTATTTTGAACTTCCAAGAAACAAAATTTGTAGCTCCTTTGATTCTATCCTTGAATCTAACAACACTCACCATCTTGCTTAGCTATAAGTTTTTATAGAAGTTTAATGGTTTTTAGATTGCTTCTCTAATTTATTTGATTGGGTCTTTCCTAACCTAGCTCTGATACCATGTTAAAGTATGATCAAATTTAGAGGTTATAATAATTTTAATTTTTCTATCTTCTATAATATCTCAATATATTATTCTTGAATATATAATAATATAATTATAGTATTAATATATATTAATCATAAGATCTTGACAGAATATATAATAATATATATTATATTAATGAAAAGATGCTTGACTGAATTTTGGATCTGCACTTTATATGAATATCACTCAAATTACTTTGATTCAATAATACCAAATATATATGTGAATGTTGTACTTGATTCACACTGTATATTTTTTTTGTACTAACAAGATACAATACACTCACAATATATATGAGGAGAGGAGGCATGCCACGTCTCACCAATACTTAATCGGTATTCATTAGTTATCACCAATACTTGTTATCGGTGCTTGTTAATATTAATATCGATATAAATCAATACTCAAATCACAGCCTCATTAATATTATCGATTCTCATTAATCATTAACCAATATACATATTGGTATCATTAGATGCTATCTTTGATACCATATATATATATATATATATATAATGTAAATCGATACTCAATATAGATGAAGTCATTAATAAGTATTAACAATATAATTAATACTAGCATGTTATAAACAACATAATTAACATTAATATAACTCATAGTAGTAGTATGATTTATATCAATAATATGATTAATCATAGTTTATATCACATATATATGTATATATATGATATTATCTATATTAAAAATATTAAATATATATACATATATACATGATTGACAACTTATTAATAATCATATATATGATAACCAAAAATCATAACAGTAGTACAGAAGAAAGGATAGTGATCAAATGTTCAAGGTCGATAGGCCACTTATGCATTTGATTTTATCAATAGGAATAATCTGATCGAAGCTACATTGCATTAACATAAAAATTCAAAAAATATATGTGGAGTATGTAATCAGAATTTGTGCCAATACAGAGTCCATCATTAGTTGAGACAACAATAGAATCAAGGTGGAATTTCAAATTTAAAGTGAAGTTGGTGCTTTGCTTTTTTGTAGGTTGGTACCTATGGATTGTGGGAGTTGGAGCTTCCAATGAGTTGGTGCTCATAAAATTTAGAGGTTGGTGCCTACAACCATTGTAAATATAATTATATAAAAGCAAATATTTGTAGTGGTTTTCTCCCGCATCAAGTTTCCACATAAAACATTGTGTAATTGTGTTCTCATGTGCACAAGTGTTTAATTTTTTATGCTATTGTGATGGTTAAAGTTTAAATAAGTAAAAATAGTTATTATACTAATTCACCCCTCACCCTCTCTCAATATAATCGCGTGCTCTTCACACTTCAACTTGCCAGCAGATTGATTGAGAGTTGGACGAAAGCCCAGTTCTTCTTCTTGGGAGTGGATTCATGAGGAAGTTCACGTTTGTGCCAAATTCATAAGGGTTTGAGTTTTTTTTGAAATTTGAAAATATTTTATATGAGCACCTGATCTGGAAATAAAGTTATTTTATTCTAAATGCTATTCTCATTGCCATTATTATAATAATTGGGAGAAGCTTTTAGATTTTCTTTATGAAGCCGCTTCTTGAACACGATGAGGAATAAAGTGACTTTATAATATAATTTTATTTTATTAAGTTACTTATTAATTAAATCAATTAAAATTAAGTCATCCATTTTAAAATTTAATTTATTTGGATAATTTTTTAATAATTAATTTAATTAATTATTCTGCCAAAATTAGGGACATTATATACACACACACGCGCGCGCGTGCACACACACACACACTTAAATAACCTTAATAATATCTGAAACCTAAAAAGAAAGAAAGAAATGAATGTGTCCATATAAAGAAGCATATTAAAATTACAACTACATATTAACTTTAAATAACCTATAAAAGCTCGTGTTCCCATGTGCCCCTATGGTTATACAGATGACAAGAAGCTAAACTACATTGTTGAGTTGAAATGGGATCACAAAGTTGAAGAGGAAATTATGGAGGTACAAGTTGTGAGACATGATGTCTCACCAGTCTTTCCATGTCTAGATGAGAAGTAGCAGTATCCAAACACCATTTTAGAGCTGCTAATCTCCAAGATTTGCTAGGAGGAGGAGTCCACCCAACCTGGATTTCTAAAGATCTCATATAAGGATTTGCCTATACACGAGGGTGACAACCTCTAAAAGGTATGGGGAAAATACCATTGGTCTGGATATCTAAATAAAGTGGACAGATGGTTGCTTAAATCCACATAAAGGTAGTAGCATCTCCCTCAAATCCCATTTTAATTCCACATCTGAAGATAAAATGCTCCTCATTAGTCGGCAAAAATAATAGATCCATTTGAGGAAAGGGACATGTTGGTCCATCTCAACCCGTAGCAAGTACAAACAAACCTTCATTTGTCTAAGGGGAAACCTCAAGCCATGTAACCAATGACACTAGATACAATGATAGCAACACAAAATACCTTCCTCCACCTATAAGAAATGCTCAATGTAAAAGGGAAACATTCAAGATAAGTGGAAAACACGGGGAGGTCTAAGTGGCCTGGAAGTAATGATTGTAGATTTCCTTTCTAGCAACTCTAGTGATGGTCTCTTGTAAGGAAGGAGTCAAGGAGTGGTATCCAAAAAATACATGAAAGTGGGTAGTCTATCAATAGGGATGTCAATCAAAAGGAGCAAGCTAGTCTTAGAGTACAAAAAATGATAACATCGATGCAAGTCCAATTAAGTAATCCTCTTAGAAAAATGAAGAGTTAAGTACAAATATTTGTCACGGCCAAAAGTGGAATCTCCAAAGATTTGAGCCTGCGTGTGTAGAGAGTACAATGGAAGATAGTCTCAAGACATTGTGGATAGGCAGTGAATTCAACATGCACCATATTCCAAATAAAATTTCTCTAGCACCTAATAATGTGCTAAAGCATTCAAGTTTGGACCCTCTCAATATGGACCAATCAACAAATCCCAATCTAGCCCTAACCTCTAAACCATTCAAAATTGTAGGCTTCATAATGGTAAAAAAAGGTGTATCTTTGAAGGCATATCTTGGAAATGGATCTGGACACACCTTCATTCCAAGATAGGGGAAGCATTCATATTGAAAGGACCCCCAATCATGTGAAACTGACTTCAATCTCCAAATTTTTCCCCTTGTAAGAGTATTGGAGTCTAGAGACAAGATACTTGAAGATGTTGAAACTCGTCACCTTAATTTTACCAAGGTTGATCACAGGTTGGGGAATTTCAAAAAAGTAAGTGAGGACATTATTTGTCATGTACTCATTTAGCAGAATGAGAGGAGAAAAAAATAATTAGAAAAAGTAGAAAACCAATAATAAGATCATATATGTGGCTAGAGAAACTCCACCTTGCAATATTAATGTTAAAGAGGGTGAAAGTTTCCAAATAACTAACCGCCTCATAAAGCCGCCAACCAACAGTAACAAGAGAATTGAAAATATCAACATAGAAAGTGTCTCTAAACTCATTCAAAGGCCTTTCTGAAGTCTATTAAACAACAAAAGATTGTGGAAGAGAAGTAGCAAACCTCCTCAATAATAGTCTAGAGCCTAAAGATGTGGTCAATCATCTAATGATCTCCCAAAAAGATCTACCTAGAAGCTCAATGATTACCTCTCTGCAAGTACTCAAAACACAACATGTCTAATATCGTGGCATAAATTTGGCAAATGTATGATATTCTTGCAGTTGTTAGGACTAGAAATATCTTTATAATTATGACTAGGATAAAGTACATGTTGGTCACAAGACTAAGGAAATCCCAAACAAACTATACGTTAAAGCTTTTCCAAATAGGAGGCAAAAAAATCCATGCCATATTTGATAAATTTAGTTTGAATGCATTCACAATTTATTGTTTTACTATTCTATAACTTCACATTGGTCCTCGCAACATTACCTATGGACAAAATGGTAGAAATTGGTAAACAGGTGCAGATCATGATAGCAAGTTGGTATGGCACATCATCAAGAGACCAAGCATAGGAAAATAATGCATTGGAGCTAATGGTAGTGTATCATCCTAAAAAGTAAGCCCCCTTAATTAGGTGCTCATTTTAGCCCCATTTTAGTATGTATGGGTTCTCACATTGATTTCACCCTCTCCTAACGTTTATTGGACCTTCAAATTAACATTACAAGTCCTATATTGATTCAATTTATTCAAAACTTGAGACTGGCCTTTAATTCTAAGTGTGCTCCTCTATTTTTCCTTGAATCAAACAATTCATCTCATCACCTAGGCCATATATCCTTATTTTTGGCCTTCAAAGCTTGTTTCGATCTCAAATTGAGTTGTACCCAGAAAACCCACTTCTACCCTATCTCTCGAGGACCAAAACCAAATTTTGGTCCATTCTTCATGGGACATGCCACCAATGGCGACCTGTACCTTGGTTTTTAAAAATGATTTGGAATTTATATAAACCCTTATCTCTCCTAATTTTTGCATCCATTATCAAGTGTAGGCATTCACTATCAAGATTTCAAGCATTCATGAGAAATCAAGCAAATTGGAGTTCAAGATCTCTTCTACAATCAAGTATCAAAGTCTTCAATCTTTCCAAGCATTCTTCTCTTTCTTCATCAAGCATTGTTGGAAAACTATAACATCCATAATTCAAGACATTTATTTTATGATATTTTTTAGATCAAGCTATTGCATTAACATTTATGATCACATCCCAAGAAGCATTGTGTTATCAAGGTATAAGGTGCTTTACAATTCAGATCTAGTTTCTATTTCATCTTCCCTTATGCAATTTCCTTTCATTTTCAAGGTTGATTCCTAAATAGGGGTTTTATTAAGGAAAACCCCTTTAGCCAACCATTTTCCCCTTTTTTGTGTGTAGGAACAGGATACAAAGCCGCCAGATCAAATCTTGGTAGAACAGGTACAGTCACAAGATCTGCAAAAGTATTAGCCAAAAACACCAGGGACACATTGCCAAACTTAATGTGTACTTGGGGACACATCACAAAAATTAATGTGTCTCGGCCATTACAAGCTCAAATTTGGAAGGAAGTTAGTTTACAACCTCGAGGTCTCACATCTGTAGTTACAACTCATTCCAGGACTTTGACAGTCAAAAATTTTGGGTCTGAAAACTCACATTTCCTATTTTGATGTAGGAGCATCTTGAGTTTATAAGCTATCTTGCATTCTATACTATTTTAATTTCTTTTCCTATTCTTGTTTTCAGCCGTCAGAGTTTTGTAGTGATCATGATCCCATGCGTGTTAGTGGTTACGCTCACAGTTTCCTATTCTGGGATGTTCATGGATCATTCTCCTATGATCGCATCTCCTTATGTTGATCAAGCGTCGAGATTTTCTTCTCCTTCTGGTCGTGGATAATGTGTTCATGATTAGCGAGGATCTTCTTGGGATTTGTGTTGTGATCAAGATTCTTGGAATTTTAGCCATTGTGATCTTAGCTTGTGGTTCTTTATTCCTTGGGGGATTGTTCCCTATGACCACCCTTGTTTATTTACCGACTGTGGATCGTTGTTGTGTTTTGGTCTAGACCTATATTTGTAATACATTTCCTTCTTGGGGAATGTAACTTTTGGCTGACCTATTGTGTAATTTTATTTATATAGAGAGCCAATAGATCATGTAGAGGTAGTGAAAAGAGTGTAAGGAAGTAAGGTATCAAGCAAGAAAGCTAGGTTGATCAGTTAGAAGCTGAGCATGAAGATTTAGATCATATTTTATGATTGTAATTGGACCTAACCAGGAAGGCCTTATAGCTCGACATATACTTCATTATTGGAGGGATATGTCTCTAGATTTTTGCATTCTTTCTAAGTATTTATGTCATTTATCATTAGCTACAAGGTTGGACATCTCCATTGGGGACTCTCCCACCTTGGAACTAAATTAGGTGGTATCAAAGCAAGTTTATCTTGTTGTAGACCCTAGTTTATTTGGTAGTGGGGTGACAGATTTGTAAGATCTGACCTACAATTGTAGAGGGTTGTGAAGATGGTTCATGGAAGGAGAGATGCAGATCCTGAAGTAATTGATATGCTAAGGTAGATTTCTGCTAGATTAGAAGCTATTGAAATAGATCAAAGAAGAGGAAGACCTATTGAAGATGTTAGCGAAGATGAAATAGAGGTAGAAGAAGGATCAAAACAAGAACCTTTCCTAGATCAGAGTGAGGAAAAATTTCTGAGAGCTTTGACTAGTGTGAATTATAAGCCACACTTTAGTCCTTCTGAATATGATGGAAAGTTGGATTTAGATACATTGATGGATTGGATCTTTGAGATGGAAAAGTACATTGATTATGAAGGCACTCCTGCAAATAGGAAGGTGAAGATTGCTGGTACAAAATTGAAAGTTTATGCTTCCTAGTTGTGGTGGGAACACTTGCAACTTGATCAACAGAGAAAAGTTAAAGATAAGATGGTTAATAAGTTGAAAGGCAAATTCTTACCAGGAGATTACCAAATTAGTTTGATAAGGAGAATTCAAAATTTGAAGCAAAGGGATTCTACTGTGAAATAATATATTGAGGAATTATACAAATTGGATATTAGATATGGACATGTAGATGATGAGGTTGAAAGAATTGCTAGATATCTCAATGGCTTAAGGACTTCTATGCAAGATGAGATAAGTTTGGTAAAGATGAATAACATTGAAGCCCTAAAGGCTAAAGAGAAGATGAATAAGAGAGATGAGATAAGATAGAGAGGTAGAGGTGGTAGATTCCCTAGAGGCAGAGGCAGATCTTATGGAGAAAGTGGTAGATCTGAGAAAAAAAAAGTAGATCAAGACAAAATGAAGATAGATTGGAAAGGAGAGATTTCCTACAGAGGTAGATGAGGTTATTCAAGAGGCAAAAACCCTAGGAATGATGATCAAAAGAGAGAAGATAGGACTTGGTTCAAAGGCACTTGTTTTAAATGTGGCGAAGGACATAGAGCATTTGAATGTAAGAAGGCTAGTAGTAGCAGAAAAGCCTTGGTACAGGAAGATTCAATGAAAAAACTAGAAGATGGAGAGAACTTGATGATCAGAAGAACTTTATGGAGTGAAGAAGCTAAAGAGGATCCTTTGAGAAAGGGTTTATTCAAGACTAGATTTAAGATTGATGGGAAATGTTGCAATATAATCATTGACAGTGGGAGTTCAAATAATTTGGTATCAGAGGAGTTGGTTACTAAGCTGAACTTACTGAGGATGAAACACCCTAAACCCTATCAGATTTCTTGGAATAGAGATGATTATAAGTTTCTAGAAGTGAACAATGTCTTGTAAAATTTAATATTGGATATTATCATGATGAAGTTCTCTTTGATATTATGTCTATGGATTGTTGTCATATATTGTTGGGTAGACCATGGCAGTATGATAGGAAAGCTATACATGATAGTAGATTGAATAGGTATACTATTGTGGCTAATGGAAAGAAACAAGGATTTTTACCCCTGATAGAGGAACCTAAGAGTGAAAGTTGTACTTATGTAAGGGTTTGTTTGATGGAAGGAAATAAATTTGTCAAGGATCTAAAGAGAGATGATGTATGTTATGCTTTGATTCCGAGCTCACTAATTATGGAAACTGAGACACCTATGGAAGTTGAAGGGTTGTTGACAGAGTTTAAAGACATCATATTAGATAATGTACTTGTTGAGTTACCTCTTTTTAGAAGCATCAATCATTGCATAGATTTGATTCCAGGAGCTAGTTTTCCAAATAAAGCACCACACAGATTGACACCTATAGAGAATGAAGAGTTAAATAGACAGGTTCATTAATGTTTGCAGAAGGGTTTGATCAGAGAATTCTTGAGTCCTTGTGTAGTACCTACAGTGCTCACACCTAAGAAGAGTGGAGAATGGAGAATGTGTACTGATTCAAGAGCTATAAATAAGATCACTGTGAACTACCGATTTCCATTGCCTAGGATGGATGATATCATGGATTGTTTGAGTGGAGCAAGATACTTTACCAAGATTGATTTGAAGAGTGGTTATCATCAAAATAGAATCAGAGAAGGTGATGAATGGAAGACTACTTTCAAGAAAAAAGAAGGTTTGTATGAATGATTAGTTAAGCCCTTTGGTTTGACTAATGCACCTAGTACTTTTATGAGGTTGATGATTGAAGTTCTGAAGAAATTCTTGGGTACATTTGTGATTTTTTATCTTGATGACATTTTGATATTCAGTAAGAGTAAAGAAGATCATTTCATACATATAAGACAAGTGTTACAAAGATTGAAAGAAGAGAAGTTGCTAATTAACCTTAAGAAATGTTCATTCATGAAAGAGGAGCTTGTATATTTGGGATTTGTGATTTCAGCTAGTGGATTGAAAAATGAACCCTGAGAAAGTGAATACAATAGTGGAATGGCCTAAACCTAAGAATGCTAGTGAAGTTAGATCTTTTCATGGGTTAGCAAGTTTTTATAGAAAGTTCATAAGGAATTTGAGTTCTATTTGTAATGCGATGACAGAGACAATGAAAGGTGATAAGGACTTTAGATGGACACATGGAGCTAATAAAAGTTTTGAAACATTGAAGTAGAAGGTCACAAAATTACTTGTGTTGGCATTAATTGATTTCACTAAAGTATTTGAAGTTGATTGTGATGCAAGTGGAAGTGCGATTGGAGCAGTATTTAGTCAAGAAGGTAAACTTGTTTCTTTTTAAAGTGAGAAGTTGAATGATGCTAAGAAGAAATATTTTGTGTATGATCAAGAATTTTATGCTATTGTTCAAGCCTTGAATAAATAGAGACATTACTTGATGCCTAAGGAATTTGTGTTGTATACGAATCATAAAGCTTTGTAGTACTTGGGTAGTCAGAATAAACTGAATTAGAGACATATGAAATGGGTTGAATACTTGCAGAACTTCACTTTTGTGTTAAAGCATAAAAGTGGTTTGTCATACAAAGTTACAGATGATTTGAGCATAAGAAGGAATTTGTTGACAGAGATGAGCGTGGAAGTTCTTGGCTTTGATGAATTGAAGAATATGTATGAGACTGGTACAGATTTTTTAGAACCTTGGAAAGCATGTAAAGAATCTAATATTGATCAACAAAATAAGTGGATTGATTATTTACTTTAGGAAAGTATGTTGTTTAAAGGCACCCAGTTGTGTATACCAAGAAGATCAATGAAGATTAATCTTATCAAGGAGAAACATAGTTGTGGACTTGCAGGACACTTTGGTATTGATAAGACCTTGAGTTTTCTTAAGGAGAAATATTTTTGGCCTCAAATGTATAAGGATGTTAAGAAATTTGTGAAGAGTTGCAGAGTTTGTCAAGTTGCTAAAGGAGTAAGTCAAAATACTAGACTGTATACACCATTACCTGTTCCTACTAGACCTTGGGAATATATTAGCATGTATTTTTTTCCTTGGCTTTCCTAAGAATCAAAGAGGTAATGATTCTATATACGAGTTTCTAGTGATGCCATTTGGGCTCACTAATGCACCAGCCACCTTTCAGTCTTGCATGAATCATTTATTCAAGAAACAATTATGCAAGAGTGTTCTGCTATTCTTTGATGATTTCTTGGTTTTCAGTAGGACTTGGGAGGAGCATTTGAGACACTTGGATGAGGTTCTTATCATCATGGAGAGTCAGCCTCTATTTGCAAAAGAATCCAAGTGTGAGTTTGGGTTGACAAAGATCCTCTATCTGGGACATGTGATAGGGGCAGATGGAGTCAAGGTCCATCAAGAGAAGATACATGCAATCTGGGGTCGGCCACCACCATGAAATGTGTCAGACTTGAGAGGCTTCTTGGGGTTATGTTCTTAATACAAGAGGTTTGTAAAGGGATTATCTCAGACAACAACACCCCTCATCGATCTTACTCAAAAAGGGTCTTTTAGGTAGACAGATGAGACAAAGATAGTCTTTGATAGGCTCAAGACTGTCATGAGCACGTGTCTGGTTTTAGCACTACTGGATTTCTCTTGTCTGTTCATTTTAGAGTGTGATACCTCAGGTAATGAAAGTGGTGTAGTATTGATGTAGGATAGGCATCACATTTCCTACAAGAGTAGAAAGCTTAAGGAAAACAAGAGGTTGCAATCCACATATGACAACAAAATTCTTTCCATCATCCATGCCTTAGCTAAATTCAGGTAGTATCAGTTGGGTGGAAAGTTTACAGTTAAAACAGATCATAGTAGCTTGTGTTACTTCCTAGAGTAGAAAGAGTTGAATGAGAGACAACATAAGTGGTTAGTAAAATCCAAGCATACAATTTTGACATTGAGTATGTCAAGGGAAAAAATAACATTGTGGCTGATGCACTGTCTAGGAGACCTTTAGTTTCATCTTGTTGTGTTCTATCTGAGATTTCTGAAGATTGGAAATCCCACTTACTGGTTGAGTATTCTAAAAATACTCAAGCATGTCAGATTTGGACAGGTAGATTCTAGATAGCAGGTACAAGGTAATGGATGACATCATCTTCTATAAGGACATGATTTACCTAGTGCCAAATTCTAAGCTTAAAGCTAAGATAATAAGGGATGTTCATGATTCACCCATAGTAGGACATCCAGGGTTTTTTAAAACCTAAAGAAAGGTTAGAGAGAGGTTCTCATGGAAGGGCCTCAAGGATGATGTCCTCTAGTATGCCAGAGAGTATCAGAATTATTAGTAGAACAAGTCTAAACATGAGCACCCAGCCGGTTTACTGCAGCCCCTACCCATTCCTGCCCAAAAGTGGGAAGGTATTTTGATGGAATTCATTACAGGTTTTCCAGGACAAAATTTATGTGGTGGTGGACAGACTTACTAAGTTTTCTCACTTCTTTTCCATTTCAGCAGATTGGTCAGCCACACAGGTGGCTGAATTATTCTTCCAAGAGGTTTTCAGACTGAATGGTCTTCCCAAGACCATTGTTAGTGACAAGGATAGTAAATTCCTCAGAACCTTTTGGCAGGAGTTATTCTGGTTGGTAGGGACCAAATTGACTCCCAGTACCAGTTACCACTGGCAAATGGATGGCCAGATAGAGATTGTTAACAAGTGGGTAGAAGGTTATCTCTGTAATTATGTATCAGGGAAACAAAGGGCATGGGTTAGATGGCTATACTTGGGGGAGTTTTTCTACAACTACACCTACCATATGACTACTGACATGTCACCATTTTGAGCTCTCTATGGCAGTGAGCCATTATATTTCATAGACTTGGCTCTTCAGGATAGCAGGGCACTAATTGTGAGATACTGGCTACAGGACCATCAGGATATCCTTAAGTCTCTCAGGGAAAACATTTAGAGGGCACATAATCAACAAAATATGTATGTTGATAAAAATTGGATAGAGAGGACTTTTGAGGCAGGGGATTTGGTTTACCTTCGTCTTTAGCCCTACAGGCAGAGCTATCTGAAGAAGAGTGGATCAGAAAATCTCAAGCCTAGATTTTATGGTCCCTACCACATCTCCAAGAGGGTGGGTGGAGTGGTGTATGAGATCGAGTTGCCGACAGACAACCAGATTCATAATGTTTTTCATGTGTCTTTCCTCAAGAAGGCAATAGGACAACAGATAGTCCCTTCAGTTGGACTAACCCCACTCGATGAGGAGGGTAAATTGGTTTTGGTGCCTCCTGAGGTGATTGAGATCAGAGAGAGGAAGTTGCGGAATAGGGTTATCAAAGAATACTTGATTTGATGGAAGGACGTACTGATAGGGGATGCTACTTGGGAGGGTGAGTCTATTCTGCAGCACCCTGCATTGAGATTGCTTGAGGGAAAGAAATCCCAGGAAGGGAGGAGTGTAATGTCCCCAATCCCATAGTAGGCCAGTATGGTGCCTGGTTAGTCTATCTCCCCCACCCGGATAGCCTAAATTATTCTTTCAGAGGATGTCCACCAGTCACAGGCTTCAGTGAGTGAGCTTTTATTATTTGATCACATTTTATAAAGTAAAGTCACTTTACTTTATAAAAATATATTATAAAGTCACTTTATGACTTTAAGTTACTTTATTTTATAAAAGTCACTTAAGTGAATTAAAGTAACTTAAGTGGACATTTTATCCCACATTGCTTACATTGTGGATTTTTCCCTCACTTCGATGTTATAAAAGGACAAAGATTCTTGGGAAAAGGGCACGAGATATTATAAATAAGAAATTAAATACCCGGTTGCTTTTGTGATTGGTTTTCTTGAGGATGTAGCCCCTTAAGGAAAGATTGAGGAGTTGGACATAGCCCTAGCATCCCCAATGGAGGTGGAATCATTCAGATTTGACTTGTAGACTTAATGCATTGGTAAGGAAACACACTTCAGTTCCAACATTCTATTAATTGATCAGTAGAAAGGAAAGTTTATTGATAAAGTCAGTTTACGCCATTGGATCTTGTATCATTGAAATTCCTTTGGGTGATTGGGAAGATTGGAGGATAATTTGTTTGCAATGTCTGGACTCTATGCTTGTTATCAAACTGTGAATGCAAATATACTAAACAGACTGATATTGTGTACACTTTTGGAAGAATTATCATAGTTCCTATTAACGTTCAGGTGTGGATGTCAAGATAACATTCCCTATGATTCCCGTGTGGGAGGAAGTCAGAGGTTGGCCGTATTATTTCCATTGCATATCAAGTGGACTATGTGGGTGTCAGGTTAGACATTTTCTTTGTGATGCCCAAGTGGGAAGAATTTTGAGACTCCCAACATTGTTCCTATGTATTTTGGGTGGAGTATTACGGTGTCTACAAGCCGGTTGGAGGCATTGCAACAGTAGTGTTGACTCTTAGTACCACATGGTTTTACTGGTCTGGCCATGTGACGTGGGAATAGACAACCATGGAGGTTTACGGAAGTCACGCATCAATAAAGTGACTCAGGAACCAGAACAAAAACAAGCGTTGGAAGTGGGCATTGGTTGCGGACCGGACCCTCCTTGTCATCTCTACTGAATCTATGCATACATAGATACCTAGTGTGTTAAACTATTACCACAGTCCACTCTAACATTGAATCTATCGGGCTGAGATCTCCACTTAACATCATTTCCAGGTGCACAATTTATTGAATCCCTTATTTGATGTATGATGTTTTAAACATAATGTAAGGGGACTGGGTTTTGAGATTTGATTTTATGACTGGAACTGTGAATTCATATAGCTATTATTCAAGATCAATAAAACATAAGTTCCACGGACCACTACCTATACTATTCATTCTTGTGGGAATAGATTGTATGAATGAATGCACCCAGTATTCATGAATTGAATTTACATATTTATTCTTGCATCTATTATCTTAAATTGAGAAAATTATACAACAAAAAGACAAGTTCTTTTTTGTTGAAACTAGTCAAGCGTCCACTTTTAGTAGTTAAACAAATTTGGCAGTCAGATTTTTGATATAGTCAGGTGAGGGTCATTACAGCCTGAAAGTTGGGATTTGGTTTTAGCACAAGAAAAGTTTGCATATAATAATTTCTGAATAGTAGCATAGGGAAAACACCATTTGGAGTTGTCATAGGTATGCATCCTAAGGGAATATCAGACTTGAATGATTTTGGCTCAGGGGAAAAGAAAAGTGTTGAAGCAGAGGGTTATGCTGAACACATGAAAACTTTGCATGAGGAAGTGAAACTTAATTTGGAACATAGTAATTAGAAATACAAGGATACTGCTGATAAGTCTAGAAGACATAAGAATTTCAAGTTGGTGATGAAGTCATGATTCATTTGAAGAAAGGCATATTTCCTGTTGGTACTTATAGTAAGAAGAAGATGAAGAAGTTTGGACCTTGTAAGATACTGAAGAAATTTGATAGTGGTAATGCTTATGAGGTTGCTTTACCAGTTGATATGGACATATCACCTATATTCAATGTCATTGATTTGTATGAGTATCATGAGTCAGATGATGAATTGAATATGAAGCAAGAATATCCTATGAAGTAGGTAGAAGTGATCGAAGAGATCTTGGATAAGAGAGTTGGAAAAAGTACAAGAGGAAAGGATTACATGGAGTATTTGGTGAAGTGGAAGGATAAACCAGTTAAAGATTCTTCATGGATTTCTCAGTCTGAGATGGATCTGATGGACTCTTCTTAGGTAGCACATTAGTTTTGATTCAGGAGCATTAGTTTTTAATTACCTTGATTGTTTGATGCAGGAGCATCTTGGGTCTATAAACTATATTGCATTTTGTTTGTTTTAGTTTCTTTTCATGTTCTTGTTTACAACTATCAAAGTTTTGTAGTGATCATGATCCCATGCGAGTTAGTGGTTGTGATCATAGTTTCCTATTCTGGTATGTTCATGGAAAATTCTCCTATGATTGCATCTCCTTATGTTGATCGAGCGTCGAGATTTTCTTCTCCTTCTGGTTGTGGATAACATGTTCATGATTAGCGAGGATCTTCTTGAGATTTGTGTTGCGAACAAGATTATTGGATTTTTAGCCATTGTGATCTTAGCTCATGATTCTTTATCCCTTGGGGGATTGTTCCCTATGATCACCCTTGTTTATTTACTAATCATGGATCTTTGTTGTGTTTTGGTCAGGACCTATATTTATAATACATTTCCTTTTTGGGGAATGTAACTCTTGGCTCACCTATTGTGTAATTTTCTTTATATAGAGAGCTAGTCGATCATGTAGAGGTAGTAAAAAGAGTGTAAGGAAGTAAGGTAGAAATAAAACAAGCTAGGTTGATTAAATAGAAGCTTATCATGAAGATATAGAGCATATTTTCTGATTGTAATTGGCCCTAACTAGGAAGAACTTACAACCCGACATGTACTTGGTTATTGGAGGAATATATCTCTGGATTTTTGTAGTCTCTCGAGTATTTTTCTTGTTTATCATTAGCTGTGAGGTTATACATCTCCTTTGAGGACTCTCCCACCTTGGCATAGCATCATATTCCATTTCCAAGTGCATTCAAATCTTTCTCCATCCCCTTTTACATTAGTTTTCTCAATTAGATTAAATCATATATGTGCTTATTTAGTCTTTTGCATATCAATATCATTATTTCCTCCTCCTTCTCAATTCAAAGTGAAAAAGGAATAAAAACCCTTCAAGGCATTGATATTGCATTAACATCCTTACCATCAAGTGGTATCAATCATATTAGTCTTGAGATGGTTTTCTATTCTAATGTATCTTATGAATTGGGGAACATAACTCTTTTACATGATCCCCATTTTATATTATACATTTGGTGAACCCAACTCTTCTTACATAATTTTGATTTGGTGTCTAGATCTAATTTGTATCCATTGCATTAATCAATATTTACATCATACATTTTCTACATTGTATGTATTTAGATCTTCTTTTCATACATTACATTGTTGCATTTTTAGCCATTTAGCTCTAATTACATTCATTTGAACTTCTCTTATAGATCTATTGCATTCTTGCATTTTCTTTACATAAACATGTTTCAAAACAATAAAAAAATAGAAAAATATTTAATGCATTAGTTAGTAATCATTGCATTGCATATATATCCTTCCATTTCTTGTTTATGCACTTGCATTGTAAAAATATACATAGTCTCATACATATTGTACATGTCATCATGAATATTTTCTATGGGTTAATTTCATTTTACTTTCCTAAGGAGCCTCCTTCTCATGGGGACATATTGAGGAAAGATAATAATCCTTTTCTCAATGATCTCCCTATTTGGAAAGAATCATTACAAGACGATGTTGAATATTCTCTTGATATGCATCTCCCCACTGAGGGTACCTTGGTGAAGCATGTAATGACCCGAACTGGGTATCCCCCAATATTTTTCACAAATATATCTCATGCAGATTTAAACAAATACATTCATGCAAATAACCATGGATTCAACAGTAATAAGCCAACAATATATATTCCATTAAAACCCTTAGCAAAATTGTTGCATTATAAAATAATAGTGAGATTTCTCACAATCCAAATTTGAACTCAACATGCAACATAATATCAAATAATAGAAAAGAACCTATGAATACAATGGCAAACTCTGCTATGAATCCACACCAGAGATGAATTGGGTTTCCATCCAATCCACTGAGAAAGCTTGAAGTTTTCTATCCTCAGGTTCTAGAACTAAAAGCTGAAGCTCTCTAGATTCTCCAAGAGAGATAAATTCATTAAACCTAGCATAACACAATGAGAATCCAAGTCTTGTTTTAAAGCTGCAGCTATGAATCTTTAGTTTCCCCACTTTGTCTCTTCATATTCCACTTAAAGTCACTTTTTAAATAAATATAACGTTGGGTTATAAAGTGACATAATAAAATAAAGTAGGAATCTTCCAACATTAAAATGGAGGGCCAAACAAACTCGAATGAAGATTTGTGATAGCTTGTCAGAAAGCTCTCAGCGAAGCACTCCAAGTTCACTACTGAAATGCCAGGAAAACTAAGTTATGCCGACTTACTATAAATAGTAAGTACCTTGGAAACCCTATAGAAAGTGATCCGATTAGCCTGGAACTAAAAACACCAAAGGCCAACATCCCTCTGATCACCTTCCAAGCCTCGGCTAGCCCACCGGACCATGATGAAAGGCTAACTATAAGGTACAAAATAATGTGCCCCCAAAAGGGGACATTACAAATCATCCCTTCCTAGAGATTTCTTGCACACAAGCAATCAGTATCTGCATGCTGTGATCCTAATCCTTGGATCCCAAACCAACCTCAGGGAAGCTACTCCACCAATCTATTGTGGGAAACTGAAACAAATATTATGCCCTGACCTGTGAATCCATTCACATAGAAAAAAAACAACAATAGTCTAAAGCCAGGATCCCAAATCACTACAGGATCAATCATACCAATCTATCCAGTATCGCCATCATCTGTGAGAAAGTCCTCAACCAAACTAAGAATGTCACTCCAACTAAGATCACCAGCACCTCTACGGTCAGATGCAGGGGGAAACCAAACCTCACACTGATCGACTCCCTGAATAAATACCAATCACAAGTATGTCCCTCTTGGATCCCATAAGAAAAAGGGCCACCCATCTCCCCATCTAGCTAAAATATCCTGATGCCCTATGCTCGTACTGAATGAATCACCAGAAATGTCCAACTGCCATAACATTGCCCCTCTAATCCGTCGCCCAAACTAGAAAATGTATTGAAAGGGGCAAGGTACCCAAATTGTCAAACAAGGCTTCCACTTGCAAGAAAGGAAGCATACCAAACCAATCATTCACCCCACACCTCTACAATAAGCGGAAAAGGAAGCTCTCTATAGGTGGGTTGAATGGAAAACAAAATGCATCCCATATAGTGTGGCCAACATGCAATGCACTAACAAGCTCTACTGGAATTCCTAAATCAACATAAGGATTACATAATTGTCTCTCACTACCTAGAGTCATACAATGTATACCATGGTGTGAAATTTTTTCCCCAACAAGCATAATCATCATACCAAGCTTGATAACCCCGTACTAAATAAGCTCTACCCAATCATCATCGTCATGCCTAAAATATGTGGTGATAGAATTACCATAAGAACATGATGAATCAGTATGAAAATGTAGAAGATTCATGACTCTATGGAAAGAGGAATGATCCAAAGGATGCTTTCCAACACAAGACATCTCACCATAAATGAGAGGTAGTGCAAGGAAATGCATATCACCCATCATGCCACAAGACATAACTACCCATCCTGGACTTCTGGTGTAAAAACCACACTGCTCAGCACTTGAGCTCATTCCGCTACTCCAACTTGGTGACCAAGATTCACCCCTAATAGCTGATCCTGGGTCCCAAATTTTGCAATCAAACTCATTCTCATCATGGGGATAGGAAATACCTTCCTCATCTAGCTCAAATAAAGGATTATCAAATATCAAATCAACATCCATCTCAAACAAGAAATTGTCGATTGCCTAAAAGTTATCTAACTCATAAGGAAACTCTAGATGATCCAAATATCTTTTGGGACAACTATCCAAGTCATAGGTCTTTTGTATGCTATCGAGTTCCTGAATCACCTCTTAAAAGAATTCATACCTTTCCCTGTCGTCCTGTTCCCTGTACTGACTAGTGGCAACAATCTAATTTGTTGCTTCCTTAAGAGAAAGATGTGTGTGCTCCAAAGTTTCCTGAGAAATATTAATCTCTCTATTGAGATTATTAGCCTCATCATCCTTTTTCTTTAACTGCTCAGCATAATTTTCTGCAACCTGTAACAGGTAGTTGCAATCTGACAGTAAGCATAGATATTCTGATTTTGAAACCTCAAATGTTGTTTTGACCTCCTATAAATCTGCAACATAAGATCCAATACTTATACCACCTTGTCCTATCTCTCTCTAAGCTTTCTTGTAAAGATCCTCAATGATCTTGTGAGTGCTATCATGGTGAACAAGAGTTGTTGTAATTGCATCGTTATTGACGTTCAGCTGTCGCTACAAGGCATGCTCCTTATCATTATCATTTTGAGATGCATTCTCTGATTGTTCATCCACTTCATCATTATGCATACATGATACACTACTATAGAAATCACATGATTCCTCATATTTTGTAACCTGGATATTTTCTACCTCTTCTTTAGCCTCTCCTTCATGCATTGATTCGACATTTGTTTTGCAATCCCCAGCTTCAACGACAACCTCATAAAGCTTTTCTTCAATAAAAGACTTAGTTTTTTGTTCACTTATAGGTTGATTAATGATAGCTGGAAACTCTTCATATAAATTTATACACCTATCTTGTGCAAGTAGATTTTGAGCCAAATCTTGATATTGTTTCTTTGCCATTAAAGTCTTGTGTTGAAGCATTGGATGAAAGTCCATGAAACTAGAGAAGGTTAAATATCTCTGAACTTGTGGAGGAAGTGTGTTATACTCCTCATACATGCCGAGTATTTCTATCCTTTCATTAGGCTATGAAATCTGGGCTATATGTTGTTGTACCTTAGCAAGATCCTTCAGGACTTTTTCCAAACCACACATCTTTCCTAGCTAGACACTACTTGAAACTGCAGGAATGATCAGACTTACACTTCTAAAAACCTTCAGATTAATTTCTAGCTGCCAAGGATAAGGTTCCACTCTTGGAGTTTATATCTCATAGTTGGCTTGTCATAAAGTTTCAGAATTAGGATAATCAACTACAAAAATGCTACACAACTATCGCTTTCTCTGCTGTAATAATCCCAAATTTTCCTAGCAAACAGAATATGCGTGATATTTAACACAACCAATCAAGAAAATCATGATAGAAACTATGAGAACCTTCAATTCCCATCTCCATCTCTACTACACCAGTCATAACCTTTTCCCTTCACTCTCACAATAGCTTAGTCTTGAAACCAACACCTAAAAGAGAAATAGTTTGAATCAGAAAGCACACCAATTTGTACGTAACAACTTTCCCCACATATTCTTTCAGCATGTATGTGTCTTCATTTGCAATGGGAATAAATGAGTAGACTCTTGAGATTCTCTTAATTATTTGTTCTATTCTTGCACAAGGTTGAAGATAGGAATTTTTTGGAATAGTCGATCAACGGTTCCAGTGCTCATAATTTCTCTTCACAATGACTCTTTACCATTTTGGGCTAGTCTTCTAAAATAGCTTAGCTTGACCAATTGTATCTCCGCTAACATTGAAAATAGAAAAGATGCAGAGCCGTTCTAGTAATATTTGTTTTCAGTCAGGTCTGAACCTTTGAAATGGCAGGGGGGCTGATTCGAGAAGAGAAAATTGTCGATTCCACTGTAGCTCCACACCTTTTGTCCACTTCCTATGTGAGCCAAATTCTCATGTGAAAGGTTGTAATGGAATTCAATACACTTCGTGCCTGTACAGTCTTTGGTTTACAACTCAACGCACACCAGTCACAAGTCAAATCTACTATGTTTATTCAAACAACATTACCAGTTGCTTCCCACAATAGCGTTGAGGAGTTGTCACCTAGCTGACTCCTCATGGAAATACCACGGGATTTCTATGCCAATGGTTCACTCCTTTAGCCACGCTATGATGTATCTTTCCCACAGAATTGATTAGAGGGGAGTTGGTGCGATTGAATAAGTAGCAGCTCATGATTCTTCTTCCACGTAAAAATACAATGATGTCTTACGACACTTATAGTTCACAAGAGTCTTATTTATGACAACAAGTGGAGCTCTCGATGGACCAGTTTCAATTCAACTTCTATCATTTGGATGCCAGTTGTCATTTATCCTAAACTCACACCCGCAACTTATTGATTTTAGTATTAAACTATTTCCGATTATCATTTGAAAGAATAGGCCATGTAGCTGAGATGATTGACACATTGAGTGGTCACTGTAGCCATATGCAATAAATCCTAGGAAAATATGCCAATATTACACCTATAGGAAATGTAGTAAGCCATTATTCTTTAATTTGTCCCTACTGATGCGACGGTTTAACCCCATGATGTCAAGTCTTCCCAATATTAACCAGTATTATTAGAATAGTATTTCTACCTGGATAGTCACATAGGAATCATAAGCAGTTTCACACATGAGTGTCTTGACGCTTCCAATAATGAAGTTACAGAGTTTACGTGGAGATAGAAAGATGGTTGCGGCAATACAAGGATTTCTTGCTGATGATTTCCAAACACCCAGGGGTTACTCAAGGCACACACATAATAATGTGACTCCTTTGATTTGTATTCAGCCTTGGCTTAGAATATGGAATGGCCCTTGAAGTCATAACTTTGGAATATTAATTCCAACAGTGGTAATATTATTTCTAAGCTAAACTTTGAAGAAGATGGGTCTGCACTAAATTAAATCACTCCATCTTATTTGAAACATCGTCTTGGCCAAATATTAAATTGGGTCCATGAAATATTATGGAATATAATATTCACAACATAAAACCTTATTACTCTCGATGAAAATAAGTGCGATGGAAATATTAATCTTCCCACATTAGCCACACTTATATAATATGCTATTGCATTCGCCGCTTCAGATTAGAAGATCCTCAAAATGGTATGATGACTCTTAATATTAGCAAAATCTTATCAAAGCTGGCTTATAAAAACAGTCACAAGTACTGAAAGGAGCGGCCAATGCTAAGGGTAATGATTCTGAATGAAATTGTAAATATTCAACAACACAAATATTTTATTTCTGAAACAATTCTGAACCCTTGCAAATTTTGAGTCTAATAGAGATTTCACATTTTTTCCAACTGAACCTCACAGGCTGGCAGGAAAACCAGCTCTGATACCACTATAATGACCCGAATCGGGTATCCCCCAATAATTTTCACAAATATATCTCATGCAGATTTAAACAAATACATTCATGCAAATAACCATGGATTCAACAGTAATAATCCAGAAATATATATTCTATTAAAACCCTCAACAACATTGTTGCATTATAAAATAACAGTGGGATTTCTCACAATCCAAATCTGAACTCAATACGCAACAGAATATCAAATAACAAAAAATAAACTGTGAATACAATGGAAAACTCTGCTGTGAATCCACACTGGAGATGAACTGGGTTTCCGTCTAATCCACTGAGAAAACCTGAAGGTTTCCGTCCTCAGGTTCCAGAACTGAAAGCTGAAGCTCTCTGGATTCTCCAAGAGAAATAAATTCATAAAACATAGCATAACACAATGAGACATCAAGTCTTCTTTTAAAGCTGCAGCTGTGACTCTTCAGTTTCCCCACTTTGTCTCTTCATATTCCACTGAAAGTCACTTTTTAAATAAATATAACGTTGGGTTATAAAGTGACATAATAAAATAAAGTAGGAATCTTCTGGCATTAAAATGGAGGGCCAAACAAACTCAGATGAATACATGTGATAGCTTGGTGGAAAGCGCTCAACAAGGCACTCCAAGTCCACTACTAAAATGCCAAGAAAATTGAGTTCTTCGGACTTACTATAAATAGTAAGTACCCTGGAAACCCTGTAGAAACTGATCTGATTAGCCTAAAAATAAAAACACCAAGGCCAACATCCCTCTGATCACCTGCCAAGCCTCGGTTAACCCACCATACCATGATGAAAGGCTAACTAGAAGGCACAAAATGATGTGCCCCAAAAAGGAGACATTACAAAGCACAATGATGTTATAGTAGAGGAAATTAATATGATTATTCATTCCCTTAAGGACACTTTACCTACTATTCATCTCAATGATTTTCCCTCTACCAATCAAAACTTCATGCATGATGATCCTTCTCCTAAGACATACCCCCTTTATGAGGATATTTTGAAGCAAGAGGACATTATAAATACCTTCCTTAATATCACCTTATATTCATTTGACATTCCTTTTAGAGATGAATCATTGATGGAAGTCCCTAATCCCTATTATAAAGGTTGTCTTACTCACGAGGACACCTTGAAGGGAGAGGATAATATCATAACTACTTTCCTTGATTCCCTCCTTTCAAGTGATAAACCCATGAACAATCATGAGCTTGATCAAGTCAAGGTTGTCAATGTTTTGGGTAATGAAAATGCTAAGATGGTTGTTCATCTTGTGTTATGTGTCAATTAATTTCATGAATGTTTCTATGAATGTTCACATGTTTGATTAAGTTAAAGAATTGATAAGTCTTACATCAAGATAGTATAGAACATATGGTTGGATAAAAATTTGATTACCTAAAAGATAAAGGTTAAAAGATAAAAAATTTTTAGAGGTACTGATTCACCCCTCCCCTCTCAGCACACACTTCCCATTAATTCCAACAATTATCATCATTATCCTTTCCTTCCTCATCTTTCTCCTCAGTATTTAGTTTGTATAGTTCATTGACATTTTCTGCACCAAATATAGCATCAATGCTCACTGAAGAAACATTCACAGTCACCTTTTGTGACTCGGTTAGGCTTATCCCAGTAGTAGGTTGAGCCTGATGCTTGATTCTTACTAGTCTGAATATAGATTTTGTAGCCTTATCTTTGCTCAGAGATAGGATGTTTTGTATAGGTGATTGGGGCATAGATGCCATCTCTTCTACTGCAATTTGTACAACATTGAATTCTTGAATGGTTTCCACCTCTGGTAAATCTACATCATCAGTCTTTTCCTTGGACTCTGTACTCAGTGCCTCTGCCTTATCTTCTTCCTTGATTTCAAAGTTTGTCTTCCATATCTTTGCTGCAGCCTGCACCACATCCTCTATCTTCTTGTTCAATATCTAAAAGGTCTGAAACCTTGGAGTGTGATTGTTTTCATATTGGATCATGGCCTCTTTAACCTCTTTATTTTTCATAGTAGGCATGGCTTGTCTCAAGGTTTATTCTCCAATATCTTTTTCTGTTCTGACTGCATTGCTCCAGGGAACAAATATTGCCTTGAATAGGTCTGCAGTCATGTGACTCTTCAATTTAGATGGATCATACTTCCATCTAGTCATTTTCTCTACAACTGCTTCCTCAATATGCTTTTTTTCATCCTTAGTTCTTGAAGCATATTCTAATGATTTTAGAGAACCCATACCACTGCCTCCTTCCAAATCTTCAATTTTTTGCTCAAAGGTAGGTTGGGGTTTCTTGAATATTACTGTGTCTTCTTCTTCATCTTCCTTAGGTAGTATGAGCTTCCTTCTAGATCTTCTTGTAGTGATGACAGGGGTAGAAATATTTCCTTTCTATTTAGGGGATACCTTCTTCTTCTTCAGAGGTTCAATTTCTATCTCTTCCTCTTCCTTTTCAATTTTAACATCTTCTATTTTAACCTCATCTTCTTTTCTTTCAGAGATAGAAGGAGGAGAGTCTGAAGTCTTCCCATACTTCTTTCCAAACTGCTCTAACCTTTTCTTTCCTCTTTTTAGAAACTTAGGAATCTCAATCTGTAATGAAATTCTTCTCCTGGCTTCTTCATAGGTGCCAAATTATGGTCTTTTCAAGTCAACATGATCATTCACAAGAGCCTCAATGATATCTTTGGTTTCATCTATGTTAACCTCATATGCAAGAGGTTTCACCCATGCAACCCTTGGTTTGACTGCTTGAATATATCCTTTATCACATTCAACTAGGAAGAAAACATTATCTTTGTAGTCTTCTACCAATCATTTGGGAATTCTATACATATTATGCATCTTCTATTTGAATTCCTCAAAATATGCATCCATGATGCTCTCAAAATTGTCTCCTAATTCTGCTATGAAATCATTTATCTGATACACTATGGGTCTGTCCTTCTTCCAAACTATTGTGCCTTTGGAAGGGAAAAAATTCTAAATATAATAGAATATGCAGACCAGAAATGAACCAAACTTACATGGATTTGTCTTTGATGCCCAGATGCTTTCCATGTTCTTGCTCAATTGTATGAGATACAACTGGGCAAGGTCAAATGAGAGGTTGTTCTTGACCACCTTGTATGCCAAGTCCACAGCCTTACATGGTACACTATTAGGTCAACTAGAACCATAGATTTTGTGAGCAATTACATGAATCCCAAACTTCAATTCCATTTATGTAACTCTATTTAGTCTCATGCCTCTGTCATCCCACTCGGAAAGAGTCTTCTTTGCTAAGTCATCCCGAGGTAGGGTTTTGGTAGCTTTAGAATTGTCCAACATAGGATACCCTGTAACATGGTGTACCATTGTCTTGGTAATCTTCACTGGTTTCTCCTGCCATAGCTGCATGTCGTGACCATGACTCAGAATGAACCTAATCCACTTAACCTAAACATTCTATGGCATATGCATGATATGATTCAAACCCTTGACTTCTAGATGTTTATGTTCTAGCTTCATATTCTTGGCTTCACAGAGTTTCTCATATGCTTTATTCATTTCCAATGTACCCAACTATTGAATTTTGCAATGATAGAAGGCTCAGATTTCATTGATCAACAATACCCTCGGAGGAAATAGGGAATGAGCTCCCATCGGGTCTATCTCCTCTGCAATCATTGGATGAAGCTTAAACTTTGAAGGTTTGCAGATAGAATTCCTCACCAACATCTCAAATCCCTTCTTAACCTTACTGTTGGATGTAGATGCCATAATTCTCGAACGTATCATAAAACTTCACAACTTAAAACTTTTGAATACAAATTTTCTCTGAATCGCTTAAGGCACTGAATCACTCTACAAACTGAAAACTTTGTAAATAATAACACTTCCAATTCATCTTTTATAAGGTATTTTACCATTGGGTTTTCATTAAATGATCTTTACATGGTAGCTGGCATAGCTCAGAATGAAGCTTGTCAAAAACTAACTTCTGCATCCTCAAAACCATACAACCTAACTTAACTCGGTTAAGCCTATGTAACTCGGCTGATATTGAGATCCCGAGTTGGTTGAAACATAATGTGTCCTAGTGAATCAATATGATGATTTGGAATTTCTAGCATGTCTAGAACTGATGTAGGATGGCTTGTATGAACATTTCCAGTGGTCTCCTTGCATACTTATTTAGAGATGGTAGATCCACCCAATTCACTGCCTTGTGTGCCATTCGATCCTTCATTGTTTTGATTTGAACTCTCTGGAGATTTCCTTACCCACTACTAATTCATCTGAGTTCTGATTTCAGAAACTTTTGCTTTGCCTTTCTTAAAGCCAATATCTAATTTTTCCCTATTCATACAATTCTTGCTTAGATGATCAAGTTGTTTACATACATAACATCTCTTAGTAGGATTCCTTTTTCTAAGGTGAGTCTTTACACAATTTGCACCAATATGCCCATATTCATCACAGTGACAACATCTACTCCATGTGTTGTAATCCCAACCAAAAATTTCTTTAGCTAGTTGTTCAGTAGGGTTCCATTTCTTAGTTCTACACTCGAAAGATTTGTGACCTTGTTTGTTACAATTGAAACATTTTCCTTCAAACTTAGTTTTCTAGGTACATTCACTTTCCCTATGTCCATGTTTGTTGTATCTGTAGAATTTATCATTAAATTTTGATTTTCCATTGCTCCAACATTTATTTGTTGTGTGCCCTAACTTGCCATAATGATTACAAGTAGGTTTGTTATTCTTTTGAGTTCCTTGTTATGAGGATTCACCTTGTTCAGTATAGCCTAATCCAGTCTGTCCATGATGTTTGAGTTGATTTTTCTTTGTCAACTGATCCATGCTTATGTATGAATTCATCATACTCTCATTAGTTTTATTTTCAGTATTGAGATCATTATGCAGTCTTTCATTTTCTGTCCTCAGATTGATAACTTATTGATTTACATTATTGAGTTGATTTATCATATCTGCTTGCTGAAGTGACAAATGATGGATTTCATTTTCATTTTATTCTAATCTTGTACTTAGTAATCTTTTATCTTCTTGTTCCCTTTATCTATCATTTTTTCTTGGTTCTTTTGTTCCATGATTTCACACATTCTGGCTGAATGAACTTCTTGTTCTCTTTTAAGCTTTCTAACTTCTTCATGTAAATTGAGATTCTTTGCAAGTAGGTCTTCAATTGCTACATCTTCTTCTTTGGAACTTATTTCTTTGCATAAGTCTTCAATTCTTTCTTCTATGTAACTTTTGTCATTTATCTGCACTCCTAAATCTTTTCTTCTTTTCAGGGAAAGAGAGAGCTGCTCCTTGAGTTTTCTGATCTGATCCATGGCCACTTGTAGATCTATCTTTTCATTTTCAATGGCTTTCTCCAGTCTATATATTTCCATTGCCTCTGATCTTTTTCTCAAGATGTTAAACTTTTTTTAAGAGAACCTTTAGCTTTGATACCAATTATTGGAAATATGTTGAGGCTAAGTGACTAAGAGGGGGGTGGGGGGTGGGGGTGAATCAGGAACCAATAAAACTTAATCCTTTTAGTCCTTTATTAGATTATCTAAACTGATTGCATGCATGAAAGTAAAAGCAATAAAACATCCACAAAACTTGACACAATATTTGATTACCCAGAAACCTTCCAAGTAGAAAGTAAAACTGGGGTGGGGATGGTACCCACAAGATTTATTACTTCAGTATAAATTTAGCTTGTTAAAGCTTATAATTGACCACTTCTGATGGCCTACCTTGTTAGGAGCAATAAGGACTGTTAGGTCCACCTTGTGAAATGATTTAGCACAATACAATTAAGTAATGCAACTCTGTTAGGATATTTATGAAGGACTGTTAGGTCCACCTTGTTAGAGGATTTTGTTGATGCACCTATTAGGATGAACCAGTAGATGATCTACTCTGCAACTCTGATTTGTTGAATAAGATCCAATGATATAATACTAATCACCTGAATGTGATAAATGAGTCTCTATTGTTCCTTATACTGCTATAAACTCTTAAACAATTTTCTACTTCATATTCACAGATACACTTCTTCACATGTATTCACACACTTCTTTGGATAAACCAAAAACCTTATATTTATACCTTATCCAAATCAAATACTTCTTTAAGTCAGCTTCCATAAGATAAATTAATGTCAAACAAGATAGGCTAAGTCGACCCAAAACTGTTACTCGGGTCCAGTGATCCACTTGGGCAATATACTGGCACTCGGGCATTATGTTGTCACTTGGGAAACATACTAAATTCTGGCACTCGGGCATTATGCTGTCACTCGGGCTACATTGTGTACTCGGGTCATATTGACCACTTGGGTTATATTGATTACCACTGACTGCTTGGTTGACACTGCCACTTCTCGGGTTGCACTGCTGGCTCAGTCAACTCTGTGATGACTAAGTGTTTTGGCACCAATTGACAACATGTCATGCCATAAGGTCATCAATATATCAATATATATATATATATATATATGTATGTATGTATGTATGTATGTATGTATGTATATCTCTATATATAGATCTCTATGTATGTATGTATATCTCTATGTATATATGTATATCTGTATGACTGATTGGTTGCAATCAATAAGAGCTCACCTTGTAGTACAAGAATGAATTGAAAGAATTTTTCCCACTAGAATTCAAATTCCAAATCCAACAACCACAAATGAATGTATTCATCTTGCACATTCGAATGAATTCATGAAGGGATTTTGCAAGTTCATTTTCATTACTATCAATATTGCATAATTAAGTATGAATCTAGAATGGGTAATTTATTGTTGCAATTTTCATTAAAATATGATGTCTCATTCAATATATTATGTTGTTGTGCATGCAATATTGTTAAGGATGATTGTATGTTAGAGCGTTACACTACCCACGGTTGTCACAATTTTTTTGCAGGTATGAGAGAAGTATGAGAGGTCAACAAGTTGGATGAATATTTTGTTAATCAATGTACCTAATTGTGTTTTTTAACACACCATTTTTTTGGGAATTCTTGTTATCTACCACTCAATTAATTTATTTGTTTCCATTGGTTTAATGCAATTGAGTATAGAATGTTATGATATGTTGATTACGTTGTGCTTGACACCTTTTTTGTAGGCCTTTAGGAACCTATTCAAGAAGAGTACAAGCCAACAACCATCATTTACATGTAAAGTCTTTTTTGGCTTTACTAGGGCAATGAACTTGTCGACACTTATTTCTATTTTGAATTTAGTTTACTTTAGTTTTTTGTATGCTAAATTGAATGTTGAGTTCATATATATATATATATATGAAAAAATTTCAAATGAATATTAGAACAATATTTTCACAATTACAAAACAATTAGATTAGATAAAAATTTCTTAATAATATGCATGCTTGATTTGTGCCTATAGATTTGATTGTCTACTTGCCTAACTTTAGATTCTTGTTTTCAGCTTGGTTTTATGTTCTTAGTTCCAATATACAAAGTAAAATTTGTGCTATAAACTTGCAATAATACATTAAATCAAACAACTATAAGAGTACAAGACAACAACCATCAGTCACATGTAAAATCTTTTTGACTTTACTGGGGCAATGACTTTGTAGACACTTGTTTCTATTTCAAATTTATTTTACGTTAGTTTTTTGTATGCTAAATTGAATGTTGAATTCAGTTATATATATATATATATATATATATATATATATATATAATAGAATTTATATGTATGTATATGTATATATTTGTCTGTATATATATGAAAAAGGTTCAAATGAATATTAGATCAATATTTCCACAATTACAAAACAATTAGATTAGATAAAAATTTATTAATATTGCAAGCTTGATTTGTGCCTATAGATTTGATTGTCTACTTGCCTAACTTTAGATTCTTGTTTTCAGCTTCATTTTATGATCTTAGTTCCAAAATACAAAGTAGAATTTGTGCTATAAACTTGCAATAATACATTAAATCACACAACTATAAGAGTACAAGACAACAACCATCAATCAAATGTAAAGTCTTTTTGGCTTTACTGGGGAAATGACCTTGTAGACACTTGTTTCTATTTCAAATTTACTTTACTTTACTTTTTTGTATGCTAAATTGAATATATATATGTGTGTGTGTGTGTGTGTGTGTGTGTGACAAAATTTCAAATGAATATTAGAACAATTAGATAAAAAGTAGAGGACATCTGGAGGCTATAAAAACAAAGAATATGAGAGCATTACATAACAATACCAATTAAAAACAAGGTTCCAATTATATCTACTGCGTCAACATACATTCTATACTTGTATGTCATATGGCACAAAATTCACATTTCTCTTGAGAAAGACTATTCTGAAATATACCACCAATGGCATTAATTAATTTTCTAATCATATCAGAGTTATATCTCATATCACTAAAAATGCATCCATATAAGGATCAAAATGAGGTCATATCAACCCATGGTGTGGGATGCTTTGCATAACATATGGAAAAAAACCTTTTTCGATCAAAAAAAAAATTGCGTATTAGATAACTCTTCTTTAACTGTTCATACTGGTTTGAAAATTGGTGTGGGTCAAAATTTTAGCAGAGTCCATCCCACTTGTACCAGTAGATTTTTTGATAGGCAAGCCTTGTAGGCAGCTTTCTATACGAGCAATAAATACTTCCTTTGCTTCTGCACTAAGTTGGATGTTGCCACAGGAAGTCCCAAATGGTAAGGCGCTCACAACTTCATATAGTGGGGAGTAGATGGTCATCCTATTATTCACAATGGGCTATCCTAGCTCCTCTTCTAAGGCCTTTTGTTTAGCTTTCTCTACTTGTATTGTTTTCTTTGCAGCTTCCTTGCATTCTCGTTCAGCCTTTGCCTCCTCTTGTCTCTGTAGCCTCTCCTTTATTTTTTCTTCTTCTCGTCATCTTCTTGCACTTTTCTTGCAACTTTTTCTGCCCTTAATACTTCCCTTTCTATTTGGTGTACTTCATGTTCAACCTTCTTGTCCATCATTTGCTTCTTCTTTCTACTTGGCAACTCATCAATCCTCTTCCTCTCCAAATCTTGAGAATTGATAATTTTAATGTACTGATCAAATGCCAAGATTTGGGACTGCCTACTAAGGTGAAGTACTCATGTCTGACCTCCCCTTGATGGAGGAAGTCTCAAGAAGTGGCTTGTTGATGTTCTCACTTGGTGCCCTTTCTGTTGGGTGCATGCCACGTAGCTAGCTTCTTCATCACTTGTGCCCATATCATCATCACAAACTGCATCGACCTCAGCATCTCAATCCCTTGCACTAGTGAAATAATGGATTACTTATGTTGGATCAATTTGCGGAGGGCTTGGCATGGAAAGGGTGACATCTTCTGACATGAAATCAGTATGTATTCCTATGTTGGTGGCTACTTGTGCAACCCACTCTGGTAGGCTAGCTTGTGTTGGAAGGCTGAGATCAGTTGATGCACTTTCAATACCTTCTGTTGGCTATGGTGGATCACTAACACCTTTAGATGACATGGTTTGCACACCTTTAGCTGAACCCTCTGCATTGTCTATATTGGGTGGGTAATTTTGCACAAATTAATTAATTTTTTCTTCAGTGCACCCTTCCAAATGCATGAAGGCCTCTGCCGCAATGTGTTCAGGATTACTCTCCAATGTAACTACATCATCCTCTGTTACAGTAGTTTACTCTTGTTCTTCAACATGAAATGCCTCACTTGGCCTCATATCGTTGTCTAGTATAGACCTGTTTAGTGGCCAAATGTCATTCCTATGAAACCCACTTATAATGTTCCATGGTGTCAATGCTTCCTTGAATGCCTTACTCGCAAGTGTTGCCAACTCTTCTCGGCCAATTTCAATGTGGGGGTTATTTGACATCCACGTACCTCTTTGTTGTTTGAAGTAATTCTTGAAAGGAGAGAAAACACTAACGTCCAATGTCTGCAACTTATGGTTGGTATGAGAAGGAAGTGTTAGCAAGTCAATTCCCAAGTGCTTTACTTCTTCAATTGTCTTGAAGATGACATGGCTGTCGTGACCATAAAAGATAAGAAAGGCCCTATTAGTGGGGTGAAACTCCTCCAGGTATGGATGCTGCAAAATGTTGTAACGAATTAAGGAAAAGTTCCTTTGTCATCCATGCATGCTCTTGACATGCCATGCATGCACCTACCTCATAGTTTTCTATGTAATTTCTGATGTACCTCTTGTCTTTGAACAAGTAAAACCTAGGAATACTCTACCCAACCACACTAACACAAGCAAAAACTGTGATCCACTCTCTACTTTTTGATATCAAGTGTGGTACACATCTCTGCCCCAATCTAGCAATCACTCTCATTCCACAGTTCCTGCCAGCTTGAACACCAGTCTCGTTGCAATTCCAAATTCTGCTTGATCCATAGTGGTGCAAGTTGTAAATGTTAGCCAAGCTGTCATAGAATGAGGACACAATAGAAGGTTTCAACATAACTACTCGGTTTCTATCCACTCCTTCAGTTGTTCTTATAGTCAAATCAGGGATGATTTCCCTAGGACACCATTATTGAATGGGTTGGGCCTATCCCCACAAATCTCGGCAATAGTTGATTGAGTTGGCTGATCTGCAAACCATGGCCAATTTCAGCCATTTCCTTGCACCAATGGACAAGTAAAACCTCCTTCTCTTCAGATAAAATGGTATGTGGTCCCCTTTGGTTCATTGCTGAAATCCCATACAATCATGATCTCAAACTCGTATTGGGGGCACCACACTTGATTGTTGCACCTTTGATTCACATCTCCTTCTCTTCAACACATGTAATTGATTCTGTCATTTTTATTTTTTACCACTTCACATGTGACTTTGACTGGCTAATAGGTCAAACATTTTGGATAGTGGGCTCTGACTCCACATTAGGATGATTGTGGCATCCACTATTTGTTTCTCACCCACAATGAGAAACATGAATTTCTTCTCTGGAGGTCCTATCCACTACATCCGTGAAGTGTAGTCCACTACTAAATCTGAATGTACATCTACCTCTACCTCTACGAGTCTGTCTACCCCTCGATGTTGAATTTAGTGTACCCCCAACCCTACTTTCACCTCTAACTCTACCTCTACCTCTACCTCATGCCATGAATCTGTACCTTCATGGGATTAGTCATTTGATAGTGAATAATCATTATTCAATTCTATTGTTGTACATACAAGAAAGGAAGCATGCTTGATGGGTACAACATTACCTGAAGGTTTCAGAGTGGAGGAAATAAGGTTGCAGACCAAATAAATTAGATATGTAATTGTGCACACCTAGATACAACATTATAGCATTTGAATGCAACCATTATTAAACATTTGAATGAGATGGAAGGCATTGAGACAATCATGGTTTAATTCCATCACCATCTAGATTGCATCCATAATTATGCATCCGTATACATATATCTAAATAATTGTGTACATGTTTATATGATCAATCATGTATATGCATAGTAATGTTATATGTATCTGATACTTGGAGTCTAAAATATATATCCATGATTATGCAGGTAAACATACTCAGAAAAAGATTGGGGATATATATATATATATATATATATATATATATATATATATATAATTATACATATATTCACACACACACATGTACATAATTATGTATATGTATACATAATAATATATACATATACATGATCATGTATATGTATGGATAATTATGTACCAAGACATATAAGAAAGAAAGAAGAAATGATGACACAAGATAGAATGGATGCAGAGCAGTCTAGACCAAAAACTGTGGCGAGAGGAATGAAAAATGATGAAAATGGGTGAAAAACTAATGTTTTTAGGGCACCAATCTTAGCATATATGTGGCATACAGTGATCCACATGTGGTGAAATGGGATGTTTGTGCCCCCACTTTCCTAACGTCAAAAAAGAACACATGAACCAGACCCCAACAACTTAAACACCTTAAATTAGGCATTTTTATACTCCATATTGGGGGTCTGTTAAATTAGTTGCGTACACAATATATATATATATATATATATATATATATATATATATATATATT
>MU225567.1:1787952-1801333 GCA_018584345.1 Thuja plicata
GACTTCACCTCTAGTCATACAAATAGATCATAGATATAAGCACATATGAAAGAATCAAATATACAAGACATTATGAATCAAAAATAGAGAAAGGGTTACATCAAATCCATAGCATAATTCATCATATGATTAGGGTTAGTCTCATAATTAAAATCCATAACTAAAGAGTTAATAATACTTATGTCTGTAAACATGGAAGAACAATAATCATGTAAGTTTGAGTCATATCAATTGTTGATATTATGGTAGTTTTGGAGGATATATGAAGCGCGATCATGAGTCAAGGCATAATTAGTTGTCATTGATGTTAATGTATTCATATATCATGATTGTAGTGATCAGTAATAACTGTTCATGATCGGTAAAGGGACGATCAACTATGTATATTGATAGGTGTTTAGGAAGAATAATATCAGACACAGAATGAGGTAGCGGTTGAGTTAAGGAAATATTAAGGTGTTGATATCATAGACATAGTTTGTATATGGTAGGGGGAATTCATGATTTCAACCGTAAAATTTTATATCAAGATTTGAATGAATTGTGTTTTGAATGAGAATATAGTTTACCTATTTGATCACCAATCAAAGTTACATATTAATTTGATTAAGACAGTGGATTTGAGGCCAAAATATTAGTTTTAATTATTGGTAATAAATTTGAGGACAACATAGTGGATGTTGTTGATGCTGATTTCGAGGAGGTTGGCTAATATTTTGAGCCGACTGTGGTGGAAATCTCTAGATTTTGTGTGATCTAATGACAGTCTATATAAGGAGCACTAAATAATTTGCTTTAGGGTTGCGATCAAATTTTTAGATTGGGAGATCACAAATTGAAGGAGCATAGATCAATTCAGTGTCAAAAAGGAAAATAGTAGAAAGGATTTGATAGGTAATCAGTGACATTCTACATATCAACATGTCTTGTTGTTCCCTAATAGTTACAACATGTTAAATCCCTTAACAAGGTGAAATTTAATAGGTTCTTATTTATAAATCCTTTAATAGGGTAACTTATTTATTGAGGTTTGAAATCCTCTACCGAGGTAGATCATAGATGATATTTTTGTACTTCTAACATTGTACTAGTCACTCCTAACATTGTGAATCCTCAGAAAGGGTATTTGTAGCTCCTAACAGGGAAAACTCATTTATTGCAGTATTGGGCTTGTGGGTGTCATCCCCACTGTGGTTTTTTCCCTCTTACAAGGGTTTCCATGATAAAATATTTATGTTATGTACATTGAGATTATGGATGATTGATATTGTTAACTGTTATTTGTTTACTTTAGTTATATAGTTTGTTGGAATAATGGAAGGGTGTGTACTAAGAGGGGAGAGGTGAATCAGTACCGTCAAAAACTTTTACAAATTAAACCTTAGTACTCATTACTTGCATAATCAACCACTATAGCTTTTCTACTTCATGCATGTAATATCATAGCATAAATGTAAATGCATGTAAACAAACATTGAAACATTCATGAAACTCATTTACACATGACACAAGTATTTGATCACGTAGAAACCCTTGATAGAAGGTAAAAATGCAGTGGGGATGAAACCCACAAAGCTTTAGTATCTGCAAAATGGAAGGTGCCTGTTAGGGCTACAAGTTGTGATCACTTTTGATGATCTTACTCTTTTAGGAGTAACATGTCAGACTTGTTAAGTCTACTCAGTTAAGAGATTTTAGCAACATAATGTATGTGTGCACTCAGTTAAGAGATTTACAAAAAGACTGTTAAGTCCACCTTGTGAAAAGATTTTGTTGTTTGATAAAAATTTTAGAGAGTAAAAAAATATATGACCTTATTTCTGCAATCTCAAATTTTTTATTACAGATCCATTAAGTGCATAAAATATATCACCTCATTGTGATGGATAATACCTCTATTTTTCTCGGTAGCCTTGTATGTAGTTCTTTATAAACTAAATTCTCCTTTATATGTCCTTGTGTATGAAACTCTCTATCTGATCCATAGATATCATTGGTAGCTACAATCATATCATTCGTGATTGATTATTACATCTATATACAAAATATTTGACCTAATTAGGTTTCACGATTTTCTTGAAAAACTCTAAGATCAAAGGTTTACAACTTGAACTTTATCTCCTAGTTTGCATGAATACAATCATTTAACTAATTACATCCACAATTAACACTTTTCTTGATCCACACAAAATGGTTATCTAGCTAAGAAAAAAGTCATTTTAAAGATTAAAGTACTTTAGGTGACATGTAGGTGAGATATGTTTTTCTTGGTGAAATGTTGTCTCTCGATGTAGACTAGTGCTCAGTGATGTCTTCATAGACTGGTGCTCAGTGAAGTTATTGGGTTGATATAATTCTCAGTTGATTGTGCTATCACTCAGTTTTCAAAACATTTTGGTGATCAGTGCATTCGGTGAGTGTTGTCGCTCGGTGATCATGACCGACAGACCAAAACTGTCTCCTTATATACTAATGACAACTTCTGATCCTTTATGGATTATCAATCTCCCCCTTTGGCATTAGTATCAAAAAATGATATGTATAGTATATACACCAAGTGTTTTACCTTTACAATGACTACTCATATGTGCATGCCTCGGTATGTAGATACATGTTTCCCCCTTTTTTGAAAGTAATGACAAAGATGTAGAACTTACAACTTGTCAAATATGTGTGAATGAGATTGTTGAATGGCTGTCATCAGCTTGCCCCATTTCTCCTTTAAGTGCTCTAGGATCATTTTCTCCAAAGTGGTTTGAGTGTGCATGTCATATATTCTTTCTATTACTGACATCTCTGGGGTGGAAATGAGTGTCTTTGCCTTAGTCATGTGTGTTAACAACAATGTGAGATTTGATAGTAACATGGCCTATAACTCAGTTACATCATCTTTGATTTTTCTTTTTGCCTTTTGAATTTCAAGTCTTAACCATTTAGATTCAATAGTCTTTTCATAATACAGTGGGAATGCAGTTAGCTCAGTTGATAGACTTAGTGCACTAGCTTTTAGTTTTTCATCTATCTTAGCTATCTGTTCACTATGATCGGTAGTGAAATTCTCTAGAGTGCAGAATTTTTGAAACAAGGTAACTGCTTTTGAAATAACAGGTTCTAATGTAGCTACTAGTTCAGAAAGTTTCACCTTATTCTCTGTCACTTCTTATTTTATTTTCTCGGTTATTTTGTAGTGATACTTCTCTTCTTCTCATTCCTTAATGACCTTCTTGGTGTCCACATTTTGTGTTGTGATTGCCTCGGTCAGAATTGCAAGTTGATAAAAAATGGGTGCAGTTTGATCAATCTTGGTGTCAGGCACTACTTGCAATAGAATATCCTTTTTTGTTTCCAGGACTTGTGTGAATTTTTGTATTCCTTTTTGAGCTTGTCCTCTAGTTCTTTTCTTTTTCATAGCTCCCTATATCTTGTTAGGCACTCAGGATCAAGTGTTTTTGGATCACAATTGGGTATGTCTATGATCTCATCGAGTGTGATGGGGGATTTTCTTCCTTTCTTGTTCTTCTTCTTCTTTTGAATGTTTCTTGAAGTAGGGGAATGAGGTACTATAAAAAGATCCTTTTGTTGATCAGTTTCTGTCATTGATTTCTTGGGAGGTGTGGTACTTTGTCTAGGGTGCTCAGTCTATACCTGCTGGTCGATTGTAGACATCTCTAATTCAAATTTTTCTTGACCCGTAGCCTTATCTGCCTTCTTAGTGTTCTCAATGGGTGCATCACTTGGTTTGTGCTCTCTGCTGGTACCTGTCTTCTCCCAGTGTTCATCACCTTTGTCCATTGTTATGTTTTCTTCAGGCTCAGGTGGTGTCTACTGTGATTCAGTCATTATATTGATTGCTTGTATCAAGTAAGGCATATTACCTAGTACAAGTGCATGTGAAACATCATTAGTATCCTGTTCATTTGTTGGCTTGGTTGCATTAGTGGCATCTTCATCAGCCTTGGCATCATCATCAAGATCACCATGAGTGATATCTTGTATAGTTATGACTGGTGTTTCCCCTAATGATTACTTTCTTTTGTGGTTAAGTCAATATGATTGATATCCTCGGTGTCGTTGATGAATATGTGCTTGGGGCTTGGTGTGGCCTCCTTCTCCTTGGTGTGAATAGTCTTGGTTAGAGCCAATACCTTCTCAGGTGGATTAAAGATTTGATTCCAAATATAATTTCTCTATGTCAATATCTTCTAGCTTGTTCTACAATACTTTGTATCCTCTGGATTTTGCAGAAAATTTATTGGCGTGCTCCTTTATTGTTGAGTCAATTTATGCAACTGTGGAATTGGGCATGAATATAACTAGGGATCTCTCTCTCATCTGTTTCTCCATGTGTAATGCATATGTCCATCTAGCTGATATCTTTTCATGTAGCTCCTATGGAATATGATTACCAAATTTTATAGGTACATATTTGTAAGAAACCATCATCTTAATGATGACCTCTTCTATTTTGTCCTGATCCTTGGTAGACAGAGTTCCCCATTGTCTAATCTTATGATGTACTAGACTGCCTATGTTGACGATTAACTCTGCAACTTCATCAATTTTCTGTGGTATATTTGCCTTTTCTTCTCAGATTTTCTTTTGTTCTCTTTCATCTTCTTTAGTATCATCCTTATCTTCTCTTCCTCTTACATATTTCTTTCATTGTCTTGGTGCTAGTAGCTCAGTTGAGGCTTTAGGATTTATTTTCTGATATGTTCTTACAGTGCCTTTCTTTTAGGGTGGTGAGGATACCTTTGTTGTTTTTCTCCTTGTTCTAGATGTAGTTGTTACTTCAGTAAATTTTGTTTTCTTTGCCTGTGGTAGCTCTACATCTGATTCTGTAGACTTTTAATCACTTATCTCTTTACTTTCACCGATGGGTGTCTGTTCTGCGGTGATGTCTACTGATTGTTCCAACTATTCATCAGTTACTGAAAGTTTCTTCTAAAGTGAATTCACCATTTTTTTTTTCTTCCTTCCTATTTTATTGACCTCTAAACCAATCTTAATTCTTGACTTGGCTTCCTCATATGCGCCAAATTTGCTTAAAGATTTGTCAATTGGTTGATTTAGTAAGGCTTCAATAGCTCTTGTAGCTAGATCTATGTCAATTTCATAGTCTAATGGTGGTAACCATGTTGTTCTTGGGTTGGTAGGTTTGATGAGTGTTATGTCGGTGTCAACTAAAAAACATATCTCATCCTTGTATTGTTCAAATATCTGGGCAGGGATTCTCATTCTCTTATGCATCCTATTCTTGAATGATGTAAAGTAGGTATCCAATAGAGGTGTGAAATTATCTCCCAGTGATTTAATGTAATCACTAATATGTGTTGTGATAGGTCGGTTGGTGTCCCAAGTGACATTAATGATGGAAGGAAAGAAATTATGTAAGTAAAATAATGTGCACATCAGTAGGGAACTGAACTTACATGTCTTAGATCAGGAAGATCTAATTGTTCTCATTTTCTCTTCAAGTTGTTTCAGTAGTAGCTCGGCTATATCATGTTGTAGTCCCTTCTTCACTATTTTGTATACAGTGTCGACTGCTCCACAAGCAACGCTGTTCAATATTTTGGATTGAAAGATTTTATATCCAATCACATACACACCAAATTTCATTTTAGGGTCGGTGATTGAATTGATTTTCAGACCTCTGTCGTCCCACTCGGCTCCAGTTAAATTTTCAATCTCAGGGCGTCCAAGGTGTCTTAGGGATTTTGATTTCTCAGTTATAGGTTATCTATTCACTACATGAATCACATCCTTTGTGATTGGCTTGCGTTCATCTAACCACATATTTCCGTTATGCACTTAGTTGAGCATAATTCAAATCCATTCTATTTTGAAATCTTTTGGGAACAGTAGGGCATTGGATAATCCTTTCACTTCAATGTGCTTGTACTCATCCCTTAGGTTACCATCATTGCATAGCTTCTGATAATCTTGCTCAATCTCAAATTCTCCAATCTCTTCAACCTTGTAGTGAATGTATGCACATATGTCTTCAACCAATAAAACCCTAGGTGGGATACTAAAAAATGCTCCTTTGTTGTCGGGTTGAGCAACAACCTCAGGGAAAAACTTGTATTTAGGTTCCTCACATGTCAAGTTCTTTATTAAAGTGACCTTATTGTCCTTTTTCATCTTGATCTTCGAGGTTCGTGAAGTGGTTTCCATTGTTCGTTAATTTAGGGCTTCTTCACAAATAACTTGTTAACTTGATGAATCTAGATACTTATTGGATATTTGTTGTGAGTGCTTGAAATCTGTTGGAGTAGCTTTGAAAGTGTTGTGAATTACTATTCTTTTCTCTCCAATTTGATTTCTAATGTTGGGTGAATGAATGAGTTCACGTTTCCCATTTTATAGAAAAATACCCTAAGTGATGCATTAAATGCTTCACCTAGATGCTCAGTCAACACACCAAAGTCTTTCGATCAGTGAGTATACAATGCTCGGTACTTAGTGTCAATTATCTTTCACATGTTCACCGACGTGCAGTTTATGTTTGGTTCATATTGACCAACCAAACTAGATTCACAAAATATAACATGCAATACCATAGTGCATCTTCATTCATGCTAATTTGGAATATTCTCAATGAATATAGGAACTAATATAAAATACAAATTCGTAGAGTGTAGTTCCATACTTACTTGTATTACTCAGGTGGGGGTGGTAGAATCACTTGATCCATTGTATGAGGTGTCACCAACTATAGTGTTTGGTACAACATTATCATTGTTTGAATCTCTCCTCCACATTTGATTTATCATTCTTATGATGTCTTCAATAGTATTTCCATTTGCAAAAGTGCTTGACTTTGTCACTCGGTCTCTGTAGTCCTTACTTAAGTGACCGACCTTATGATAGTGTAAGCATGTCATTCCAGGGTTAGTTCAGTTTCTAGATCTTCTTATCCATTTCCTCATACAGTTAGCAGCTATATGTCTATATCTACCACATGCTATGCAATTTACCCAAGTGTTGTAGTCCCAAACATATGTATTACCGACTCTCTTAGGTTGATATACATTTTCTTGTTCTTTAGGTTTCTAGACTTTCTTTATCTTTTTCCCGCATTCATGAAATGTGTGGCCATGCATGTTGTAAGTAGGAAAATATTTTTCCATGTAAGATTTATTCTTTGGTTTGTTCATATTAGATTTGCATTTATGTGGTTTGTGTCCATGCTTGTTACAGTTATAACAATTACGTATGAATGTAGAAGTAGTTTTAGGAATACCTTTTGCTTTTATCTTGCAAACATTTGATATGTGGCATGGTTTTCCATAGTGATTACATGAACGCTTCTTTGGTCTTGGATTTGTGTAGATATTCCTTTGATCATCTTGGTTTGATGATTCTCCATTCTCGATATACCCTAAACCAGTATTGTTGTTGAGTCTTCTTTGTCCATTCTGAAATTCATCCATTATTTTTGTACTATCTTTAGCTTTCTTGATCATATCATTATGTTGTTGTTGAATCTTCACTTAATGCTTCAGTTTCTCATTTTCTTCTTTTAGTTCACCAATAACTTCCAATTTTCCAGAAAGTTCCATGTTCACTTGGTTGGCCTCGTGACTCATAAGAACTATTTGATTGGTGATCTCAAGGTGATGTTCAGTAAGTCTCTGTATCTCAGATTCTTTCTCTTGTAAATTTTCAGTAATCTTTCTCCTATTATCAATAGCCAATGTTCTTTCTTGTTCACCTTGTCTTGCATTATTCATAACATCAATTATTCTTACTATTTGTGTCTCTTGACTGATCTGCAATACTTTCACTTGTTTAGTTAGATGTTGATTGATTTCATTTAGATCTGCAATGGTTCCTTCACATGTGTCAGGTATACTACCAGATGCAGATGAATCAAATAGGTCAGGTATCTCTTCTTCATGATAGTCAGTTTCATTGTAGCGAGATGCCATGACTTTTCTTTTAGCCAATAATTCTTTCAGTTTGTTTCTTGCCTCTTTGTATTTCTCAAAGAAAATATCTATTTGCAACTTCTGATTCTCAATATTTTTATCAAGCTTATACCTTTCCATTGTAAGATCTTTTCTCTCAAGTGATTAATTTTTTTTTTAAATAACAAAACTAGCTCTGATACCAATTGTTGTAATAATGGAAGGGTGTGTACTCAAAGGGGAGGGGTGAATCATTACACTTAAATAATTTTACAAATTAAACCTTAGTACTCATTACTTTCATAGCTGACCACTGTAGTTTTTGTACTTCATGCATGTAATATCATAGCATAAATATAAATGCATTTAAACAAACATTGAAACAGTCATGAAACTCGTTTACACATGACACAAGTATTTGATCATGCAAAAACCCTTGTTAGAAGGTAAAAACTGCGGTGGGGATGAAACCCACAAAGCTTCACTATCTGTAGAATGGAAGGTGCCTGTTAGGGCTACAAGTTGTGATCACTTCTGATGATCTTACTCTGTTAGGAGTAACATGTCAGACTTTTAAAGTCTACTTGATTAAGATATTTTAGCAACACAATGTATGTGTGCACTCGGTTAAGGGGTTTACAAAAGACTGTTAAGTCCATCTTGTGAAAGGATTTTTCTATTTCCTACAATTGTTATCTAGAGTTAAAAAATATATGACCTGATTGCTGCAATCTCAAATTTCTGATTATAGATCCATTAAGTACATAAAATATATCACCTCATTATGATGGATAATACCTCTATTCTGCTCGGTAGCCTTTTATGTAGTTCTTCATAAACTGAATTCTCCTTTATCTGTCCTTGTGTATGAAATTCTCTGTCTGATCCATAGATGTCCTTGGTGGCTACAATCATATCATCTTTGATTTATTATTACATCTATATATAAAAGATTTGACTTAATTAGGTTTCACGCTTGAAAAACTCTAAGATCAAAGGTTTAAAACTTGACCTTGATCTCCTAGTTTGCATGAATACAATCAGTTAACTAATTACATCCACAATTAATACTTTTCTTGATCCAAAAAATGGTTATCCAGCTAAGCAAAAAATTGTTTTAAAGATTAAAGTGCTTTAGCTGACGTGTAGATGAGATCCGCTGTTCTCGATGAAATGTTGTCTCTCGGAGTAGACTGGTGCTCGTTGATGTATTCATAGACTATTTCTTGATGAATTTTCTCAGTTGATATACTACTCAATTGTTTTTATTATCGCTCAATGTTCAAAACATTTCAGTGATCGTTGCGTTCGGTGAGTGCCATCGTTCGATGATCAAAACCGACTAACCAAAACCATCTACTTATATAATAATGACAACTTATGGTCCTTTATGGATTATTAGTTTAGAAGTGAATAGTGAAGTTAATTATATCGATGGTTGAATTTATTAATTACTTGTTTCTACTTATTCACCACCCTCTCAGCCATAAGATTTCCAACAATTGGTATCAGAGCATTGGTCCTCTTGATATTAAGATTAACCGCTTGAGGAAACGATCCCTATAATTCAACATGGATAGATACAAGTATGAAAATCAACTTGAGGATGCAAGAAAATTTATCAATGAACTGAAGGAAAAGCCGAGGCATTCCCTTGCTAGGAGAAGATAGCTTGCTGATCAATTGAGTGAAATTCAAGACTACATTGAACAACTATCTGAAGGTAGTTTGTATGAAGAATCTGAAGAAGCACTTGCAGATATGATGGATAAAAATAGTGGACTTAAAAGAGAAGTGGAAACTCTTAAAAGAGAGCTTGAAAGTAAGTTTATCAGAATGGTTGAAGAACTTGAAGGAAGAAGGGCTACTCAGGATGCCAAGAAAATTGTTGAAAATACCTAGAGGATAAAGATGAAACCCTAACAGAGAAGTTGGAGCAACTATTCAGATCGGAGCAAGAGGTTTCTATATTGCAGGAACATTTACATGACTCAAATTAAGAAAAAGCTGATATGGAAAGAGAGAGTGAGGGAATAAGGAAAGAGAATGAAAATTTAAAAGAAGAGTTGAAGGATGCAAATGATCTGCTGGATAAATTCAGAAATATTTTTGCTAAACTTGATGAACAACTTGGAAGACAGAGGATGAATGGAGAGAAAAAAGGTTTAGGATTTTCAAACTTTGAAGATGGTGAATCATCTGGTACTAAGGACATCAAAATAGAAGGAAAATCAACAACCAAGGTGAACAATAATACTGGAAAGAGAAGGTATAAACCGGTATGTTTCAATTGTCATAAGGAAGGTCATACCGCTAATGTATGTTGGTTTAAACCTATTGGTCCAAATGTTATACCTAGAGGTTATACAACTAGATCAAGAAATTCCTATGATAGAACTAATAACTACAATTATCTAATGCATTTCATGGAGTTTGTTATTATTGCAACAAATTTGGACATAGAGCTAATGAGTGCAGGGAAAGAATCAACAATCGGTGGTCATATGATTACAACAGTCAAATACCTATCAATCAAGATAACCGGTTAGATGTTACTTGTTCTAATTGTCACAACTATGGACATGTGGTTGTGAATTGCAGATTAAGGTCAAAAATAGGAAATGTTGTACCCTATAATCCAACAAGTAATGTTCTATTATATTTGTAACAAAGTTGGTCATCTTGCTAGATCATGCAGAGCAAGAAAGTATACCAAAGGTCAACCAATAAACTATGATGACAATTCTAAAGGAAATGAAAATTTTTATGTTGATGAAGTTAGAAATGATATGAAGAAGACATGGTTGCAGAAAGGAGAATTGACTTCTTTAGATTTGACTAAAGACTCCACAAGTTCAGGAAATGTGGAGAATCCATCGGTGAACTAAGCACATTATTTTATTAGGAGGAGCACTTATAGTCAAATCATTTACCGATCCCCTAAATTCATGAGCGTTAAGATTCATATGTATTTTGAGATGTCTATTTGTGAGTTAATAATGGTTAGTGAAGATAAAGCATTTTACACATGCGTATATGATTGTTATGTTTTAACCATTGTGGTCGGTGGAAAGCATATTTTGACTGTTATGTTCAAACGACTACATTCAAAAATATTATAAAGACGAGAAAGTAAACTCATTTATCACTTTACATTTTATCGAGGTTTATTGAAAAGCATTTGATTACTTTCCATAGCAAGAGTTATTTGTATTTTTGGATTAAGATTTCAAGTAGTAAATTCAATTGATTGTTAAATAACTCTAATTGGTGAAGTCAAGGTTATCACTTGCATTGCAAATATCTTTACAGGAATCATTGTTGCTGCTAATTCTTATCATTATGGATACTCCAATTTTGGTCAACATCGTTGACAAGACAAGATCCGTATTCAAGTTACACCTAATGAAAGAAAATGAGAATCATCCAATGGGTAGCCTATCTTTGATACCCTATGGTGTATTTTTGACAGAAGACATTCATTATTGCATCCACTGCAAGGTGGAAGAACTTGGAGTTGATGATATCTGCAATGTATTTCTTAAACTGTGTGATGACCATAGATTAAAGGAGGAACATATGCATCCGATGAACAAAAGTTTAAATTATGTAGCTAAGATACCTGATGATTTTCATCCAGAATGGATAAGATATGTATTGAGAAAATTCCATGATCAATTCATTTGGCTGGATAAGCCACACAATATTACAAAGGAGTTAATCAACAAAGTTACTATATTTTGTGCAACCGGTTAGGCACCAAATCTATAGACTACTGCTTCAAATTTGGTTACTCGCTTGACCAAATCCAAACAAGATCACCGAGCCATAACTATCAAGCATATAATAGATAAGGAAGTGAGGTTTTATTCAATGGTGATAGGCTACAGAATATATCAATCTAGTTAGTTGAACAGTGTACCTGATGGACCTATTCATTCTGCATATAGAATGGTAAAGGAAGATGCAAAATATGATCTTTGTGAGATGTTGAGGAGTCAATTCTTTGTGACCATGGAGAATATCAAGAAAGATAAGAAGAATTCATTCAAATATGGATCACTCCTGGTATGCATTTTCTTTTACTTGCAAAATTATTTTCCTAGAATAGGTCTTATAACTTGGTCAGAGGATAGACTGGTAAAAATGCAAATTAAGCAGTGTATCAAGACTTTAGGAAATGATTTTAATAAGGTTGTGTGGGGTTAATTTAAAGATTTTCAAGGAAAAATGAACTTAAGAGAAAGAATCCCAACTAGTATTGTTCAAAAGTAAAAAGATGATATTTGTTTTCTAGTAGATATAGATACATGTATGTTGCAAGCAGTGCAACCTAGGATATGTTGGATACTAGCTATGGGTTATGAAGTTAATGACGATTTAGTCACTATTCATGTTGATGTTCTATTGTCAAAATTAATTGATACTTCAACACCTAGTTTTGGAGCCTATGAAGAGTCATCATTGAAAATTTATAGTCAACTAAGAGCACCGGTAATCCAAAGAAAGATTAGGAAACAAGTTGACAACCTAGCCAAAATGAGTGGCATAACATTAGAAATGATGATAAAACATAGAAATAAAATAGAGAGTAAGGAGGTAGAAATATCTAAGGCTGCAGAAGCCAAGGTTATTGAAGTTGGTGTTAGTAATAACTGAGAGGGGGGGTGAATCAGTGGCCTCAAAAAATTATCCTTAAACTTAACCACCAATCAATAAACCTCATATTATTATGTCCCTATAAGATCCATGCCATTAAATACTTATAATGATTAATTGTCTATCAGTTCTCCTTGTCTGTCCTTATTCTCCTTGATTACTGATAAGCAGTATAACTATTTACCGAAATATAGTAAATATGCAGAGTATACCGATGAATCCAGAATAAATTATGTAAGATACAAAATAGTAAAGAAATATATCATACACACATATAACACATGGATTTTAACATGGAAACCGTGTTAAGGGAAAAAAAAACCATTGGGACCCATACCCCAAATTTTCACTCTTTTGAAGTGAGCCCTGTTAGGAGCCAACCCTGTTAAAGGTTACAAACACACTATTAGGTGTGACCTTGTTAGAGGATTTTACACATATAGCTTGTTAGTTAGTATCAGGCATCTAATGCTGCCATCCTTGAATCAGCCTCTCTCTAGACTGTCAATAGGCATCAGGCATATCTAATGCTACTTTCATGAATCAACCCTTTTGGCACTTCTTGGCATGTACCTCAATATATAGAAGACTGTTAAGTCCTACTCTGTTAAGAGACTTGATGCTTCAATGGTTAAACTGAAACAAAATGACATGTTTCTAATGCAACTTGAATTGCAGATTTATATACTAATTCCATTTCTCCTTCCTACACATTGAATAACTATTCATTACAAATCACATTTCAAATTTAGCATAATAAACATTTTTCTTTCATTGCAATAAAGAAGAGATAGAAAAGATCATTC
>MU225567.1:1822718-1832877 GCA_018584345.1 Thuja plicata
AATGTATTGATCAAAACTATTACAGCTTACAATACACTTGCAATGCAAGTTCTTTCAGAATATTTCAAAACCCTTGAAGACAAATCACGGCAGCATAAAACGTTCCAACAATACACTCGCATCACTTCTCTTCGTAACCCTAAAAAATGCTTATATCATGCGCTTCACTTTTTAGGGCTACTCCCAAAGATAACCGTAGTAGGGTTTTACCATTCTCCGAGAAAATAGGAAACCCAAACCCCATGATTGGGGAAGAGTGTACAGTACTCAAATTTATCAGTTGCCACATGTCTTCACCTGTCATTGAATCTTCCTGACATAGCTCTTACATGTCATAGGAATCCGTCATAACCGTTTTAGCCATGATCTCCTTACACACAATTCAAGATGCTGACACATCAACATTATTTGCAAGTAATACATTTTACAAAAAAAATAATAAGGATAGTAATTATCCAAGGTTGAGACACCTTATTCCTAACAGGATTTAGTAGCATCACATAACTCAGACAAGCTACTCGAAGAAGTGAATAACACTTTCATTGTCCTCATTGCAAAAAAAGAGAAAGTATAAAAATTAAAAGAGTATAAGCCCATCTCTCTCTGAAATACAACATACAAGCTCATAACTAAAGTTTTGGAAAATAGACCCAAGCCTCTTCTCCTTATCATTGTCTTAGAAGAACAAACTGGGTTTATCCTTGGAAGATAAATTCTAGATGGATTTATTATTTCTTAGGAAGTGAAGCAATCTCTTCAAAATACCTAGAATGATAGCATGCTTATTGAATTGGACATTTAGAGGGCATATGATAAGGTGGATTAGTGCTTCTTGTGCAAGGTTTTGGATGTTGTTGTATTTAATAAATAATGGATCAATGAGATATTTGAATGAATCTTGGGTCCCAAGTATACCATTCTAGTTAATGGTTCTCTAGAAGGTTTTTTTGAGGCCTAGAGAGGTCTAACAAAAATGAAATCCATTATCCCCCTTCCTCTTCTCGACAAATTTTTTAAAAAGGACTATTAAGGAAAGACAAAAATTTGGAATATTAGAAGGCATTCTAGTGGAAAGAAACATCATTATCACCCATCAACAATTTGTGGATGAAATTATGTTCTTTGGAGCCACAAAGTGAAAAGAGGCCCAATAATTCTTAAAGGTGTTAGAATTAAATGCCAAGGCTTTAGGACAAGAGGTAAACCATGATAAATCATATCTCTTCTTTCAAATGACTCCCCCAAAGAAAGAGGTGGAGATTTTGAATACCTTGAACTTTGAAAGAGGAAAATGGCCATGTTCCTATCTTCATTTTCCAATAGACAAAGGTTCACAAAACTCCAAAAAATGGGATCCATTAAAAGCTAAAGCTAATAAGAGAATGAATTCATGGAAGGGTTGGTGACTTTATTGGGAAGGGTGAATAGTTATGACAAAAATAGTTATTTCATCCCTCCCCATTTATTGTTTGTCATGTATTTTCTCACTATTGGAGTGAATACAACCTTAGTTCAAAAAATGAGAAGGTTTTTATGGAAAGGGTTGGGTGAAGAGGACAATGTTACCCTCATTGCTTGGGAAAAGATTAGTAAGCCCAAAGACTGTGGTGGGGTCATTCTAAGGGATTAGAATTTGTGAAACATTGAAATTGGGGCCAAATTAGTTTGGATAATGCTCAGGGAACCAAATTTGAGATGGTCAAGAATTATTTAGGATAAATAATTAAACTCCAATAATCCTAAGGAAATTGTCAAGAAGGATAATCCTCCCAAGGGATCCAGATTATGGAATTTTATGGTGAAATGTTGGAATGTCATCATTGACCATGTGCCTTGGGATATTCATGATGGTGTATTTGCCTTTTTTTGGGAATATTAATGGGGTGTTATCCAAGCTTGGATAACAAGTTTTTAATGGAGAAAATGAAAGCCTTTTTTAAACATCACTAGGGGAGTAGTGTCATGGATTTTGTGGTCTTCTTCCAAGAGGATCCTTTACTAGGTTGGAAATGGAAAGATGTGTCTAATCTGCCTCTTCCGAGTGAGGAGTTTGCTTTACTTACAGAAAATACTAAGCATAGAAAGGTGTTTTTTTAAAAGGGCTCCAAAAAAATTGGTTTGGGTTGGCTCTAAGAATGGTCTCTATAATTCCAAAGACAGGTATAGTATCATTACAGGATTGAAGGATATGGAAATGACTAATATTCCCACTTAATTGTGTTGGAGAAAGCATTATGTGCCCAAAGTAGGGGTATTTTCTTGGGAAACCATCCAAAATAAAATACTAACAACAAAAAGATTCCAAAAAATGGGTTTGACAACCCTTCATGGTGCATGCTCTACAAGAAGCATGAAGAAAGTGTTGATTATCTACTTCTTGGATGTCCCTTTTCATTTGGGTGTTGGAGATGGATGTGTGAAAAATTAGGTTGGATAATTGCCCTACCAAATGACATAATGACTATTTTCTAAAGTTTCCCAATAAAGCCTAGGATAGGTCTCCTTAGTCACCTTTGGGTTTGTGATGGTGAAAATGGTGATCAATGGTAAACCACCAAGTTCATCATACATTAGAATACCAAACTCCCCACAATATAAATCTGATTTGCGCAACCCAGAGAATAAGGGTCCAAATTCATGATCCACACAAATGTGGGGGGAATTTTGGTGGATTCCTTTATGGTAAATAATGTAAATGATATGTAAATTTGATAAATGACTAAGCAATAGGAAGAATAAACATACCTTGAAATGAGAAGAAGAAGGATGGACTTTTAGATCAAGAATTATAAATGGTTCTGGATCACTCTAAGACTTGTAACTCCCGATTGTGAAAATCTTAGATCCAAAGGAACATGTCTAATAAAGTTGATGTTTTCCAAGAAAGTCAACCTAGTCCTCCAGGCTCAAATCTTGATGAAATCTGTGAAGGATTTTCCACTGGTTCTAAAACTCCCAAAATCTAGATTTGAAACTCAGTCAATCTATTCTTGTACACCAAAAAGAAGGTGGTGAGGTTGTGGGGAGGGGCTTTCCTTGGTCAAGCCCTTGTATAGGAATCAACCTTAAATTGAAATGAAAGTAATTGAAAGAATTCTTACATGTAGTAGAGACTACATATAAACAATGAAATATATCATACCATATAGATGCAATTATCTCTGAATATGTGATCAAGAATGTTGATGCAATAGCTTTGACTCCACATAAAAACCAAAAGGAAATCATGTCAGACAAAACCTCATGAAATAGACATTTTAATTCAAATCAATGTTGGATTAAAGAAGAGAGATAAGAAGAAGAATTTATGGATGAGTGTAGATTGCCTTCCTTGATGTCAAACTCCTTTGCCTAGCCTCCAATAGGGAAAATAGATAGATCTATGAAAGGAAATGCCTTGAATTCTTAATGATGAATGTCTTCAATGTATTTTTTCTTGCACTTGATTGTCTTGAATGCACAATAGCTTTCTCAATAATTTCATGATCTGAAAGTGAGAGGAAGATGTCTCCTTTTATATACATTTTGGGGATCAGATTTTGCAAGCCAATAAAAATCCACAGAATGCCAAGAATACCTGCATGCAAATAACCTGTTACAAGAGAGAAGCAGAAGGAGGAAAAAGAAGAACTCAGAAGTTGCTCAAAATGTAAGAGTGAAATTATAATCTGAATTAATGAAGAACAATTACAAAGTTCAACCTTAAAAAGGTGAATGAAACCCTAAAAGGTAAAAGCTAGGTTGCACATTAATAATTAATAAAAGAATTAATTATTAATGTACCTAAGAGAAAGCTTAAGAACTAAAGAGTAATAACTTAACTAATTAAATCAACATGATTTAATTAATAAGAAAACTAATGATTACTCTAACACCCCCCTTAAGCTAAGCGTAGGGGATAAGCTAACCTAGCACAGCTATGAAAGCAAGAAATGGGTCCCAGCAACAAGGCCTGATCAGGTACCCAATACAAGGAAATCTTTGTAAACCAGAGACAAAGAAGAAAACCTAGTGGGAAAAACCCCTCTCCAAAAAGAGATAGAAGAATGCAGAAAAAAAATGGCTCAAGAGACTCCCTCAAGACCATAAGTACAACCAGTCCCCCCATGAGAGAGGGATGAGATACCAAAGTCCCCCCAAAATGAAGAAACTCCTGTCACAATGGTAGATGCCTGATGTAGAATCCAAAAGAAGATCCTAAAGTGGAAAATGATATTCCTCCCCTTGGGAAGAAACAGATCCAATGGACAATGTCAAAGAAAGCCTATGAAGAGTGATGAACCAATTTGTCTCAGGATGTGTGCCATGATCGGATGCTGAAGAATCTCTCTATCTAAATTGAAACAAATGATGCCAAATCCAAACTGATGTGGAGAAACCTAAAATGCAATCATAGAATGCATGGATAATGGTGGGAAAATAGTGACAACCTGTCTGTCAAGGTAGAGGAGATGAATGTCCTCAAAATAATTCTCCAAATCTGTAGTATAAGACTCAACAAACAAGAAAGATATGTCTGCAACATAAGAGTCCAACGTATCTATGTCTGGAAGATGTATGATTTCCTGCTACACATAATCAGGAGCAACAGGAGATGCTAATGAAGTCTCAGTCTGAAGAGTGGGAACTATGAGAGAAGCCTTTGATCCATCGAAACATGTAAGGGTGTCTAAATACTCAAGCTCCACTAAAGTATCACGATCAAAGGGTGTATTCTCTCTCCAAGCAATGGGTATGAGATAATCTGAAGCAGGATCCTCTAGAAATGGAGAGAGATTAGGGTCTCCATGTATCTCCCAAAGACATGTCCAAAGTGGGTGAGGACAATCAATGTCCGATATAGCCAACACAGTGTCATGATCAACACTAGACACTATAATTCCTACTATGTGATCTCTAATAATATCCCATGCTAATTTTCCCTCTGAAGTGGTTGGTTCAGGTATGAGATCATACAAATAAGGAAAAATATTAAGCCACCTACAATGTGTAATTATACCCTTTTCCCATGACTCATAACTACCCCGTTCTAGAATAACAACAGAAGGGTGAGAAGAAAAACCCATGATAACTCTTCACATGAAACAAACTGAGTGCTGAAAAACATAAGTTCTGACTTTGAATGAAAAAATAGACATAAAAAATGCAAGACCATAAAATAAAACCTACATAATGAGATAGAGCTTAGAAAGATCTTTTCGATGATATAAGGAAGTCAAAAATCCGATACCGTATGCTCAAGTTATGGCCAAAATACCAAAAGTGCTCAAAAATGCCCCAAAGAAGGTTTGAGAGTAAACCCTGGTGGTTAGGTTAACCACTAGAGGTTAACTGCTAGCGGTTAACTGACGACGGCGCCCATTTACAAAGAAGCGTTGATTTTTAACACTATATGCGTTAGTTTTTAACACAAAAATCAATTAAAAATTGATTTTTTAAATTTTTTTTTAATTTTTCACCATGAAATTTGAGCCGGAGAGAGAAATTTTTTTCCAGAGGCTACTGTGGCCAAAAATGACAAAATTGATATGAAAATTGACTCTCTTGGGCCTTCTGAGTGCGATGGTGGTGATAGGTTTTGCTCAATGTGCTCCAGAAAAAATTGTTTCTTCTAGATTGAAGAAGAAACCCTAGAAAAGCTATGGTTTTTGCCCTCAAAACACTGCTTCACAAACACCAGACCAGGCAGTAGCAGTGTGGCTCTGATACCATGTAGGATTTGAGAAATACAAATCCATAGATTGCTAAGAATACCTGCATGCAAATAACCTGTTACAAGAGAGAAGCAGAAGGAGGAAAAAGAAGAACTCAGAAGTTGCTCAAAATGTAAGAGCGAAATTATAATCTGAATTAATGAGCAACAATTACAAAGTTCAACCTTAAAAAGGTGAATGAAACCCTAAAAGGTAAAATCTAGGTTGCACATTAATAATTAATAAAAGAATTAATTATTAATGCACCTAAGAGAAAGCTTAAGCACTAAAGAGTAATAACTTAACTAATTAAATCAACATGATTTAATTAATAAGCAAACTAATGATTACTCTAACATTGAATGCACAATAGCTTGCTCAATAATGTCATGATCTGAAAGTGAGAGGAAGAGGTCTCCTTTAATTCACATTTTGGGGATCAGATTTTGCAAGCCAACCTCAGTTAAGTGACTAGGAGAAAAAACCCTCGCATTGGGCCCAAAACCACTAAAATGAAAACCTTTAGGACAAGGATGACTTGGGTCAACCTAGTATAGGACAAGGCCATCTTGATTTGACCTTTTCTTGACAGATTTTTCCCAAGACCTAGGGTTGTGTGCCAAGAAGGAGGTTTGAAAATCTCAATTTTCTAGGAAATTAGAGAAAATCCCAAAGCATGTAAAGGACCAAAGGGGAAAATAAATCATGTGAATAGATGGAAAATGGGAAAATATGCATAGAAAAGAGAGCCAACCTCAAGTTCAAGAAAAATTGTAGGATAAGGAGGAGCTATATTTGAATTAAGTGTGCATTTATGTATAATATGAGGTTCTACCATAAGGAACACACTAAAGTGGGCTAAAAATGGTCCCAAAATGAACACAAATTAAGTGCTTACCTTTTAAGATGGTACAAGGTCATATGTCCCTATTTTCTAATTTGGGAGATTTGGAAGGAACAAAGTAGAAGGTTTTTTTGATAATAAGGAGATGTCCATTGATTCCTTCTAAGGCAAAGTGGAGGAAACCATAGTGGAGGTTATAAATAGTAGAATATATGATAGCAACAAGAAGACTAGTAGATTTAATGATTAGGATGGCCATTTGAGGTTCAGTCAACATGAGATTTGAATTCCCCCACACATTAGTACTATGGGTGGTGATTCCTCTTCTGAGATATTGCATGCTAAGTGACAACAACCTAACTTTGGGTGGTTCAATTTGAAATTTGATGGAGCCTCATGGATGAACCCAGGTTCCTCAAGGTAAAGATACATTATTCAAATGTAGAATGGAGATAAAGTTGGAATGTTGACCATTCCTCTAGATGAGGACACTAATAATGTGGTAGAATTTAATGCACTCATTCATGCACTTCTATTTTGTATGGATTCAGAGATAGATAAAATTGAAATTGAGGGATACTTTGCATTGGTTATTAATTGAATAAGATTAGGATCTAAATTCAACTGAAAATTAAGGGCACATCTACAAAGAGATCTGCAACTAAAAAAATATTTTGAGGCCTATACATTCAACCATTCCTATAGAGAAGCTAATAAGGAGGTGGATGAATTGGCCAATAGCTCTACAAATGTTATAGAATTTGGCTATATAGGATCAAGATATTCCATAATTTCATCTTGTTTCATAGTTTCATAGTTGGTGTTGGAGGTGGTGGCAATTCATTTGGTTTGTTGGCTAGTAATTGATGCTTTGATGAAATCTCATGTAGACTCCAACTTGGATAGGATATGACCGAAAAATTGGAGCGCAAGAGATCAAAAGGAAATCTTGGTAAAAATATTTTGAGCTGGTTGACATTGGCCACCTCAAGTAGTTGAAATGAATGATAGTCACTCTCCACACGCTACCATAATGAAACACTTATCATCCATCTGTTCAAGATGAAAGGACTGTTAGTTGGGTTTTTTTCCATAAATAAACACTCTTTCTTAGAATGGGGACTCATTCCTTATTCTGGTATTTATTTTCTGATCATTTTTTCTCCCCATTTTCTTGATCTTGGGTGCCATGGATTTAACTATCAGGTTTCTATCAAACAAAAGGAAAATGTCCTTCTTGATGCCAATGATAAACAAACGACTTGGAGAGGTGCTAAATAATTCCCACAGTCTCTTTATAAATGCATTCAATCAATTATTGTGTGGTGAGTTTATTAGGACCAATCATAGATATAGATTCAATATTGATGTTTGATTTATGTTTCTTGATATGGTTTTGATTGTTGGTGAGTAGAAAGTGGTCGTTGGGGAGTTGTGTAGTAGGGTTTTCAACAATTTCTTCTTGTGGGATCTTGATAAAATTATGCATAATATAGATAGGAATATCAAGATTCCTTATCCCATGCACTATTTTGTTGTCACTCATGCTATAAATCTAGTTTGTCGGCTTCTGGTGCTCACAAATTGGAATGAAGAATCATTTGATGTCAGGAAGTCTATTATTCAAAGGAGTTTGGATTTCTTGAAAAAATTAATGGTTTTTACTCTTGATGGATTTTTGGGAGTTGTTAAGGGCTTCAATAAAGGGGATATTGGGTCTATCAGTATAACTATGATGAATGCTGGAAGGTTTTGGTAGTGAAGACTCCAGTAATGCATAACCTGACTAGGTGGTTAAGGAGGACCAAAACCTTCTTGTTGCTATGATGGACATCAACAAGGCTCAAATATGGACATTGCGGGATCTTTGGCCTCCTTTTTTGTTTGAGATAAAGGGAAATAACCAATTGGTGCTTGAGGTGTTCATTCCACATCTTGCATGCTCTTTCTACTACTATGTTTTAATGGGATAGACATTAGATTTGTTGTGATGAATCCCAGATATGGATCATTTTGTATTTGGATTTTTTGATTATCTTGGTTGAAGATTTGATTAAGGAATATGTTGATAGATTTGGCGGTTCGATTAGATGTATCTAGTTCAATTTTGATAGTATTTTCCCTTGTTATGCTCGACAGAAAGATTGGAGCCCTGCTTGGCCTTCCTACATTTCTATGTAAATTTTGTTTTGATAATATAAAATACTTGTGGCTTCGACATTTTATCTATTTTTTTTTTTTAATTATGTTATATTATTTTATTCATATTAAAAAACTATATTATATTAAAAAAACATAAGAATGATGTCCATTGTGTTGTCATTTTAGAATGTTTTTATTGTAATGAAAGTAAGTTTCTAAATTAATATTTGAAAACTATTTATGATAATTTTTTAATATATTTAAAAATAAAAAAATAGTCATTTCTATCTTTAAAAAATCAAATTAATAATTTTTAATAATAAATATTATAAGATGATATATATTAATATCATAATATTATATTATTCAAAGCTTTTATTCTTTTTCTTTTTTTTAAGCTTTGGGGAAATCGTAACATCCCATTTTTCTCAACTCAAGTTCAATTTGGTATTGAAATTGTCTTTGTTTGTAGTGAACTTTGTTAATAAAGGTCTGATTACTAAGAGGGGAGGGGTGGAACAAAAATCACCACAAATTCACCAATTCAACTACTTTAAACTTTTATGCATCAAAACATATAAAATCAACTAACATAAGTAAACTTTCAATGCATATATCCACAAGTAATCAACCACACAATTTAAACACCATATTTATTATGTGGAAACCCAACTAGGGAAAAAACCAAAGTATGAGATGATACCCACAAAATATGCACTCTTCTAAAATATGCCTTGTTGGGTGTTACCCGATTAATGGATTTTCCTAAGACCTGTTAGGATCTTTTCCCTGTTAAGAGAAACCTTGTTAGAGGAATTTAAACACAAGCTAATTTACCATCTTGTTAGAGTATTTACAATAAATATCTATTAGGATCCACCTTGTTAGGGTATTTTACTATTACAATGATTAGAAAGCAACATATAGAATGAACTGCGAAAGCTTCACTACCTCTGCATGATTGGATCCTTTTAAGCTCTGAAATACATCACCATACATTCTTCCTCAGATTGATCACACTTGATTCCTTTACTTTCTCTGTCTCTAAATCTTTTTGCAATTCGCAATCAGCTCTATCTCTCTATGTTCTTCTTCAACTGTTCTACTATATAGAATTACTTCCATCGACTTACAACAAACCTTAGATTTGAGATATGAACGATCCAGATCATCTTCGGTAAGATACAATTGTTGGTCATATTGATGCTAGATGCCCTAACAAGAATATTGCTCATATTGCTGCTAGATGCCCTGACAAGAATACAAAGTTGGTCATATTGTTGTTATATGCCCTAACAAGAATGAGAAGGATGAAAGAAGGGATAGGAAGTATAAAGACAGAAAGGATGATAGAGACTACAGAAAGTACAAGGACTACAAAGACAAAGGTAAGAAATCCTGCTATATAGCTGAAGAAGCTTCTGAAAGTGAATCTGACAAATCTGATGAAAATGATATAGAAGTAGTGTATGTTGCAATG
>MU225567.1:1854570-1867527 GCA_018584345.1 Thuja plicata
GTGTATGTATATACACGTGTGTGTGTGTACAAGTGTGTATATACACACACTTGTACACACATGTGTATATACACACGTGTGTGTATATACACACGTGTGTGTATATACACATGTATATGTGTGTATATGTGTATGTGTATATATGTACACAAGTAAAAAATACATATTCAAATTAATTAAAAAAATAAAAAATATTCCTTATTCCAATTTTACTATATGGGATCCAAACGGAGAATAGCTTATTCCAGCTTTCATTTTTAGAATTAATTAATTCGAGAATAGGCCCTTATTCTGGAATAGGCCTATTCTGGATAAGTTAATGCCATGCACCAAACGGGCCCTAAAAGGAGAGGGATATGGAATGTTTACAGAGCTTATTTCCAATTTTAGTTCAGGCAGGCTTCGTAGGATCCTCAAGCCAAAATTTCTAAGATGAGCATATGCCTTTTAGGAAGGTTTCATAGGATCCTCATGCCAAAATTTATAAGAGTAGACGAGCATATGCCTTAAAAAGGGATGGACCAAGGTGTAAATTTTCGTTAGGATAGTGTGCATGGGAAAACCATTAGTAGCAACAATATCCAGAAAGGCGTTTTGAGAATCTCTATTAATCAGTTATGAAAATGTGTTAATAATCTTTAATCAAGATATACATTCTCTAAAATATTTGTGTTTGTATTCTTCAATCCTTTACTTTTAGTTGGATTTTTTCCAATTATCCTTGCAACCATTTTGTATGTTGCTAGGATTTGATAATGAAATTTGAAACCATGAAACATCTATTGAATGATACCAACCATGGTGGTTTCATCCTTGTGGAAGGAGAGAAATGTTCAGATTTTAGAGGCAAGAGCTACTTTGTCATTGAACTTCATGTAAGTTCAAGGTGTCAATATCAAGGAAAGAATAGGAAAGGAAAAAGGAAAAGAGTTCACGATACCAGCCATCTGTTTTGGGGGTTATGAATGGTTATAGTAATATGTGACTAGCTTGTACTCCTTGGGGGAGGCACCTAACTATGTTACAAATGAGGCATGCATACCTTACTCCTCATGGAATTTTAACTTGTGATTTCTCTTTTAAGAGCACAAATTTTTCACCACTAGACATACTCAGGTTGTAGTACAAACTTAAATAATATGCGTCTGATAGTTTGAGGCTTTGAGCGGTTGTCCACAAGGATGATGAAGAGCACATCCTAGAGAAAAATAGGTAGAAAGCATGTATGGGTTTCTACATGAACTCTTTTCATACATATTCATAGTTTTGAAATGAAAATGATTTAATCTCAACATAGATGCTTGAAGTAACCATTCTGACACATTTTCTGCTTTCCTTTCTGAACAAAGCTTTAGGGATCAGTTCTAGTTTTTTATGGTTCTTTTTATGCGTTAGATGAACAAATAATGCATAGACTTAGCCAAATGATTGAAAAAACTGAATTGGCATTCGATATATTAGCCACATGATGTACTGCAGATCTACAAAATTCTATCAAACAGTTACAAAAATCTATCAAACAGTTCCTAGTATGTTAAGTGCTGGTTTTGAACCAGTAGGAATTGCTTCGGACGAAAGTAAATTTAAATTACATCACTGAAGCAAAGTATTCACACAAAATTATTCCAAACACTGTTCACTACATATTTGGAATAATTTCTTGAATTGAGAGTTACTGCTTCCACCCAGAATACAGAAAATCAGATTGACAAGGTTTTCTAAAATTACAACTGTAAGTAAGAACTATTAAATATTCCACATTCCTATAAGCATGTGCAACAAAATCTATACAAACTGATATTTTTTGGTCTAAAACTGACACAGATTCCCATGGATATTATCATACCTACCACGCTTTTCCTCTGCTGTAGATCTGCCATTGCCCTACTCTTTGAGCGCTGCAGGGCCTCTATAATTGATCTGTGTTGGTTGTCCGTTGCCATTAGATATCATAACATACTTAGCTCTTAAATGTTAGGTTGAACATACATTTGGGTAGACACTACAAAGCTACAAACATACCAACCTGTTTGGTGCATTTGATCTCAATGGCTCCATAAATGAAAATGACACAACAGATGCCAAAAAAGAATAAGAAAACCTTGATAGTTCCCATGGTTATATGTACTCAAGGTCAGGTACAGGAATTTAGGTGGGGGTCACAAAAATCTGGAGAAAGTAGAAGCCCCATGAAAATGCCATATTTCTTTACAGGTGATATTTGATAGACCGTATTCCAAATGTGCTGCTACATGCAGGCATGAATTTTACAAATTGAAACAAACTTTACAGAAAACTGGGAGATTTTATAAGTAAAGAACAAGAAAGGAATATCAGTGACTGTCATTAACAAAGTGGAGACAGTGAATGGTGAAATTTCCAATTTCAATGCTCTGATTCTAGTCAACAAGGGGAAATAATTGATGCAAACATACAATCCATTTTTATTCCCTTTCAAAACAGAGCATCTTCAAACAGTAAGAGAATTACAAGTTAGGGGAGGGTATTCATTCGTCATCCAACTACCAAAATGCAACTGCTACTGAATCTATGAACAGTGAAGTAGGAGCACTTTTTTTTTTTTTTTTTTAAGTAGACCAAGCCTAATAAAAGAAACGCAAACTGCCACTACAAAAACTCTGTTTTCCCTTTTAATTGCAAGCCAGATTTTGATATACCTTGAAACTGTCACTACAAAAACTCTGTTTTTCCTTTTAATTGCAAGACTAAAAAATGTAAGATGAAATGCCAAATTTTGATATACCTTGTGTTCAATCATTCTATGCATATGAGACAAATAACATGAAAGAAATGTGTAATTAAAAAGAAAATATTAATAGGAGAGCAAATAATGAAATTTTTTCCATTAAAAAGTACATTTACAAGCAAAATATACGAAGTATAAAACCTTGTGTTCAGTTTTGCCATGGCACAGCTTCTAGTACTACTGCAGAGCTTCATTGCCATCTCCTATAATCGTCGCGTCTTTTTTTGCCATTCACATCATCTAGAGAAGTGGTCAGTTTATGACAATATCACCACATTCTTGTCATCCCACAGCTCTTTCATTGGACACGCTTGTGCTAATCTTAGGCTACGCCTACAACCTGCTGTCCTCTCTGAAATGGAAGGTTTACATTTTGATTTATCCAGATTAATACATTTGCTTCCATTACTATATTTTTCCTTCTCCCCTTGCAGCTGTTCTATTCCTTGTTTCACACATTTTCCCTTTTTACAGAGCTTTGTAGTTGATGCAAGGCTATCATCGCCTTGTCCTCCTTTAATATACTTGTAAGGACTACAGTTTTCCACAACAGGGAAAATATGGACATTAATTTTAATTTTGTTTTCATTATCATCTATTCGCTCAAAAATGCAAGCATCTCCTTCCTCAAGATTGTTGCCTATAGAAAAACGTCCCCATCCAGCGATCAAGCAAGCGTTGGGGAGATCTCCGAGAAATCGTACAGGCCATTCCCTTTTGTTAGGATCCACAAGAGTCACTTCTGTTCTTTTTCTTGGTAATTTGAGATTATCTGCAAATGTGTTTGATCTCTGCCAATTGCCAAACAAATTTTCAGAAAACTATGCAACATTAACTTATCAACATCTAAACCCTATTATTCAAAAACACTTAATGGAATACAGAAACCCAAAATATCCTATAGACTGCAATAGATTGAATTCTCAAGCCTCTGTCAAACTCTCATAATGCAGACTTGAAGAGTGTAGAAGACTGCAAAATAGTAGAGATTGTTGAATACCACCCCAGATCTAAAGACAATATTTTTAAATACAAGCAGGCATAGAGAGAGGCTAGGGAATCTTACAATCCTAAAGACTCGGTAAACCATTGAGGGCTTCATAATTACTAAGCGAAAGGGGTTTTCTGATACGAAAGACTTAGCAGCCTCTAGGGCTTTTTCCTTTTCTGTTGCGTTGACAGGACGTCTGCTAGAAACATAATATCTTTGTCTCTCTCCCTTCCTGTTATTAGTTTTTGTCTTCGCAGATTTCACTATCTGACATTTCTTTTCAGTAAGAGATGGATGGAAATGTTCAGGACTCTCCGAAGGATGGCCTGCACGCAGATTAAAAATTTGTGGTTATTCAAATGGTAAGTTTAAGAGTTTCCATAATTTGGGACACACTAGTTCAGCAAGATATAGACTTTTCAGTTTTCATTGAGGGCAAAGCTTTTACTTACTATGAGAAGAAAGCTTGGGTTTTTTTACTTCATTTTCTGTGTCTGCTTTTAATTTTCTTTTCAAATCAACAGAAAATTTTCTGTTCATCAAGTGATCAGTACTTGTGTTGACAGTAGAAAGATTAGGGCACCTCCTCTGTAACTCACAATCACTCTGGATCTTCTCAGAATGAAAAATAGGGATGTCTTTTTCACACCCATTCTTCCCAAATATCCTAACTCTGAAATATATCGGACAGATATATTTAAATACTAGAAAATCCCCAAATTCTATCGCATGCTGATGTACAAAATTTTCCCAAACCCCGCCAAAAAACTCAATTCTAGTGCTTGTACTACATAATTTAACATTCCAGCGCATGCCCCTTGGACCTTGCAAAACCCCATTCCCTCCCTTTCCAATCTCACTTCTGAATTTTTTAGCAAAGGCAGGAGGAACACACTGCAGTAAACAAAATCCATATAAAATGAACTTTCAACAGCGGATGCAAATAATATAAAAGGAAGTATGAGCAATGAGCATTATTACCAATCTTTGAGCAAAGTCTCCGATCATGACTTTGAAGAAGTGGGGACTCCCATCAAACATCTTCATATCTTTATGCTTGCTGTGAATTCAATTAAATTTTTTCCTGCCATTCATGCAAAATAGAACACTGGAAATCTTAATTCCCAAGGAAATCGACAATTCTGTGTCATATTTTCAGTCCAAATAGAGTGTAGGGTTTATATACTTAGATAAGGATGAAGATTTTATATAATTTCGTTGTTAATTGCTGACATAATTGTAAGGATTCAACTTGTCTGATCATATTGATTGTAGTGTTTCTGAATAGGGGGTTATTAATAAATCCAACGCCAATGAATATTATTATTTGTTTTTAAAAACATAAAGAGGTCCCACGTAAACTCTGTTGTAAGCACCCATTTGTACATGTACTAAAAACGTAAAATTTGAAGTGTTGTTAGGAATGAATTTTATTATTAATAAAATTCATTTGACTTGGTAATAAATATGTTATATAATTATTTTTAGTTTTAAAAAGAAATAATATGAAGATTGTAATTAATATATTTTAATATTATTATATATTAAATTTTATAATAAAAACATTAAAATTATATATATATATATATATATATATATATAGTACAACATGTAGTTAATATAAAATATATATAATTATATATAATATATTATTTATAATATAATATATAAATTATGTTATTATTATACTATATTTAATAATTTCTAAATTAAAATTATTAAATATAGATATAAAATTAATATAATTAATAATTACAAATAGATAAAAAAAAATAGAGGAGTAGTGAAATAGAGAGATAAAATGAATGGATTGAAATATAAGAAGGGTGATTGATATCTTGTTTTCTATCCCTCTCACTCCTTTCTATATCTCATTCTACTTATACCTTCTTTATCTTATTCTATCTCTTGCCATCTATATCTTTCCCAACTTATCTATGTATCCCTCTTTCTTTTCCATGTCTCCTCTTTTTATCTATATCTCTCCTCTCCATATTACCCCCTCTTTCTATATCTCTACTTCTCTCTCCTCTCTCTATTTCTCCCCCCTCCCCCCATCAATTTATATATAATTATCTCCCTTTATTTTTCTTTGTATTATACACACATTACTTACTTATTGATATACACACACATTAATGCAACTATTCGAGGCTACTTGGTAAAGGCACTTCCATGCATGGAACGAAGAGGAGAGCGGGGAGGAGGACAACAGTGAAATTTAAATTTGAATTTGGGCGGGACTGGTGCGAAGGAAGCAACTGTTGGGCCTTTTGCGGTGCGCAGTGAACTCGAGGAAGCTAAGGACAAAGGGAAGCAAGGCAAGGATCACGATGTTGGACAATCGCTTGGGGACCCGGGGGGACCTAGACCTAGCGAGTTAGGGGATCAACAAGAAAGCAACAAAAAATGGTCTTCCCTCTTTGGAGTCAAACAGGCAAGTAAGTCTTTTTTACCACCTGTTAAGAACATTTCGAACCCATCCCAAGTGAGCTTTGCCATTGATATACTTGACCAAATCATTGATCATACCATTACAAGAATGGAAAACTCCCTGGTTGGGAGATTCCTAGGGGTTAGACCCAATATTGAAGTCGTGCAGGCCTATGCCTCACGGAAATGGGATTTGAAAGGGCAAGTGGATGTGGTGGCTATGGCAAAAGGATGTTGTCCTTTTTCTTGTCCGTGAAGAGGATAGAATGAAGATTTTATGCAATGGACCATGGATGATAGGAAAAAATACATTGATCCTTCAAAAATGTTGTCCCAATCTTGTCTTAGAGGATGACTCGGTAAACCAAGTGCCGGTTTGGGTTAAGCTTCATGGCCTAACTCTGGAGTACTGGATGGAAGATATATTTGCAGGAATAGCCAAATCCTTTGGGGAACTGCTATCCATAGACCCTATCACAGCTTCAAGAAGAAGACTTACATATGCTAGGACCCATGTGGGGATAACGCATGATACTGATATGCCCAAGAAAATAAACATGCACTCAAAATTGGGATCGTGGGAACAAAAGATAATATGAATCTATCCCCTTTGTGTGCTTTCATTGTAAGAAAGCAAGGCACTGGGAAACGAAATGCCCGTCTAAGGTTAACCAAAGAAAGATAAGAAATGGATACCTTGGTAAGGCGAAGAATGATGGGAGAGAGACTTCAAGGGTTGTCCAACTTAACAACAGAGAGGAAAAGGTTCAGACTTCAGAAATTGGTGAAGAGAGTATGGTTAATGACCAAACAAATAATGGTATATCTGAGAGTAATAAAAGCCCACAAGACCAAGTGGAGGAATGCGGTAATGAGGGTGAAATACAGGCAGAATGCAAGCAAGAAATGATAGAAAAAGAAGCCAAAGAGGGGGGACGGATCAAATTACCTAGCAGCCCTGAAAATGTCAATAAATCAGTGTAGAGCCCAGAGGACACAAGCAATCATCACAAAGTGGAGGAGGAATTAGAATGGAAGGATGCTCAACAATGCTTAAATTTAGGACAAGGATCCTTAGATTCATCACAGACTTTGCCCCAGGTGGTAAGAAGTGCAATCTCGAATGTAAAAATGCCAAAATGGGGAGATGCTGTGTCCATCAGCCAGGCTCTAAAGGGATACCAGAGTGATTTTGATGATGGGATAGAGAGTTATTAGGAGGAAACAAAATCAAAGAATAATAAGAGCAAGAGAAGCAGACCAGTGAGAGCAACAAGGAGTAACAAAACTGGGGACGTGGGAGGAATGATGTCTTCTCATGGTAGACCTTTGCACTAGAAATTAAGAACCAATGAGACTAAGAAGAATATAGCGGATGGAAGCCAGTTGACCATCCTAGAGGCAGGACCATTTGTTAAGGTATGAAGATTATCTCTAGGAATATAAGGGGATTAAATAACCCCCACAAGCAAGATCCTGTTAGAAACATGATTAGGGATAATAGACCATAAATTTTTTAAATTCAAGAAACTAAAATGCTTAAGGAGAAAGTGGAGAAACTTAGATTTTTTAAGAATGACAATATTTGTGTGGGTGACTCTGTAGGTGCTTCGGGTGGTATTGCAATAGTGTGGAACTGTGATATCATAAAAGGTGATGTTATATGTCAGGGGAACAATGTGACTTGTATTAGATTTAGTCATCTTAAGGATAGTATGTCTTGGGTGCTGATCAATATCTATGCTCCTAATACTAAAAAGGGAAGAGAGGTTTTTTGGGAGAATTTATCCTCTCTGAGAAAAAGTTCTAGTTCTGATGAATGGATAGTATGGGAGATTTTAACACTCCCCTAAAGAAAATGAAAAAAAAGGAGGAAGCCAAACTAATTTGGAGAGAAGAATGGACCTCATGAATTTCATTGATGAACAAATCCTCCATGATATTGAGTTGAAAGGTATTAATTATACCTGGACAAATAGGAGGAGCGAAGAAGATCTTATTCATGTTAGACTTGATAGGGCCCTCATTAGCAATGATTGGTTTACCCATTACTATTGTTCATTGTATGTCCATGTACGGGTCGGGTCAGACCATAATCCTATCACTTTCCTAGCGGATCCCATATCGAGGAAAAGAAATTTTCCTTACAAATTTGAAAAGATGTGGACATTGCACCCACAATTGGAACAAAATATTGAGTAATGGTGGAAGATTAATATTAAAGGAACAACTATGTTTATTTTGGCCAAAAAAATTAAACATAGCAAGGAGAATATTAAAGTTTGGAATAAGGAGACTTTTGGCAACATATTTTCTATGAAAACTAATATATGTTTGGAGTTGAAGGCCATTCAAGACAGTATACATCAGGAAGGTTATGATAAGATATCAAGAGATCAGGAAAATGAAAAATTAGTAGAGCTCCATGACATAATATCTAAAGAAGAAAATTTTTGGAGACAAAGATCCAGAAAGATCTTCCTGAAGGAAGGGGATAGGAATACCATATTTTTTCTTGACTACCTTTAAGCATAGAATGGCTAACAGAAATTCCAACCTTGTCATAAATGGTACTCGGTCTGATGATGAAGATGCTATCAAAATGGAGGCTAATTTTTTTTCAAAACCTTCTCCAATAGGACAAAGATCTGGATCAAGAGGAACAAAGGGAATTCCTGGACAGTATTCCTCAAATCCTAAATGACCACCACAATGCGAGTCTTACTGCTATCCCTTCTAATGCTGAAAATAAAAAGGTTGTTTTATCTATTGATGGGGACAAAGCCCCTGGATCGGATGGTTATCCTTTATTCTTCTTCCAAAAGTACTGGGCTATAATTGAAAGAGATGTTATGAATGTTGTTAAAGAATGTTTTCGATCTAGAAAATTGTTGAAGGAATTGAATGGGACTTTTATTTCTCTTATCTCAAAAAAACAAGGGGCTGACAAAATGAATCAGTTTAGGCCAATAATTTTATGTAATATGGCCTATAAGATTATATCTAAGGTTATTACCACAAGGATTTTATCTATTCTCCCCTCTCTTATTTCTTAGCCGCAAAATGGTTTTGTTTTAGGGAGACAGATCATGGATTCAATTATCCCCATACATGAAAATGTGCATTCTCTTGTGGCATCTAAGAAGGAGGGCCTGATTCTCAAACTTAATTTATCAAAAGCCTATGATAGGGTTGATTGGGACTTTCTTATGAAGGTGTTGATGGCTTTTGGATTTAACAAGAAAAGTATAGATCTTATTTACAGTTAATCTTGTCTGCTACTTTCTTTGTTCTGGTCAATGGCTCTCCCACTTGTTTTTTCAAATCCTCTAGGGCTCTGAGGCAGGGGGCCCCCTCTCTCCTATTCTCTTCATCATAATGGATGAATGTCTGGGTAGCTACATGGAGAATTTAGTTATGAAAGGGGATTCCAAAGGCCTGAATCCTTCTTCTACCTTACAAGTATGTTCCCATCAACAGTTTGTTGATGACATGGTTGTTATGGGGAAGCTTCAGTAAAAAATGCAACCAACGTAAAAAAAAGTGCTAACAAAATATGGGATAGCTTCGGAACAACTTATTAATTGGGAAAAGAATTCTGTGTTTTTCTTTAATATACCTAAAAAAAGACAACAAAGAATTAATAAAATTTTGGGCTGTGATATGGAGACTCTTCCGGTAACTTACTTTGGTCTTCCCTTATGTTAGAACCCCCAGAGTCTTTCTGGAGTTCTTTAGTGGACAAATATCATAGTAAACTCGCCAGATGGGAAGTTATGTTGTTGAGCCAAGCATGTAATATTCAGATTTTAAGATATACCCTTCAAGGTATCTCTCTTTATGCCTTGAGTATCTTTAAAATACCTAAGAAGTTTGGAGAAGCTATTAAAAAAATCCAAAAAACTTTTCTTTGTACTATGATGGAAAAAAAGAAAAGGATAGCCCTCATTGCTTGGGATAAGGTTTGTAGACCGGTTAAAAAAGGGGGGCTTGACTTATGTAGAATCAGACACCTAAATGATCACCTTCCAGCCAAACTTATATGGAGATATTATAACTCTAAGAGAGAATGGACCTTGATATGGGATAATAAATACAATAAGGAGCGACCTAACCTTATTATCTTTCTTGGTAGGGACATTGGTACTAGAGGATCTTTTATATGGAGAAATGCTCTTAAAAATAATGAAATCATAAGAAAAGGTGTCAAATAGAAAGTTGGAAATGGTAGAAATGTGCTTTTTTGGGATGATGACTAGTGATGAACTATAACTGATTGAATGTTTGAAGATGTTAAGTTCATGATCACCAAGACACATAAAGTTAATGCAAGACATTAAATCAGTTAATGTATTATATTGTCATTGATGTCAACTTGATATAATATGTATGATCATGTACATACTGCTAAAAGACTTCAAAGAACCAATGAATCAAAGGCTATGCTATTAGTAATGCATAAAAGTTAAGTATTCACAAAGTGACTGTATACAGCGACGGAGTGCACACTGATGGATAGAGTGAACCAACAAGAGCAAAGTCACAGTGTTACCCGACGAGCAGAAGCATAGTGTAACCTGATGGACAGAATTACAGTATTGCCCAACGGATAGACAACACCAACGGACAGAGATCTCGAAGACAACTGAAGTCTCACCGACGGAACAGTCAGTTGTCACCAATGACTAACTAAAGTATTAACCGAAAGAACAAAGAGTTCATAAATGACAAAGTCTTAGCTGTCAAGAGCTAAATACATACTTAACTGGTAATTATCATTATTTTAATCGACAAGATAAAGCCAGAGATAAGTAAAGAATTTAAAGTTGTTTTGTCTAGTTGGCAAGAAGATCTCTACGAGATAAAACACGAGTTTTTCTTTAAATCTAATTGGCAAGAATTGTGGATCACACCAAGATCAAGAAAGCCAATAAATGGTGAAATCATGTCTATATAAGAGACAAGCTAATTCAATGTGAATTAGGGGAGTGACAAGAGAATAGATGCTAAAGAGATTCTAAAGGAGAAGAAAGTCTTCATTCAGACCTGATCAATCAAGCTGAGGAAATAGCTAAATTTTGCAGACATTGATCAATAGTGATACAACATCACAGAGCATAATAGTGTGGAGAAAATTTATTGAATTGATAACATTGATCATAAAGGTAATGTACTTATAATAGATCTAAAAATCTTCAATTCTAGTTTTATATGTGAACAAATCAATTTACTGTTTCAATTTAACCATTGAAGTATCAAGTCTCTTAACTGAGCAGGACTTAAAAGTCTTTTCTAATTGAGATACATCCCAAGGAGTATCAAAAAGTTTGATCATACAAAGTAGCATTAGATATGCTTGATACCTATTAACAGGTCAAGTGAGTGGTTGATCAAGGATGGCAACATTAGATGCCAGATACTAAGTGACAAACTATTCATTTAAATCCTCTAACAAGGTCACACCTAACATTGTGTTTGTAACCTTTAACAGGGTTGGCTCTTCACTAAGCTCACTTTAGAAGAGTGAAAATTTGGGTTATCGGTCTCAGTGGTTTTTCCCTTAACAATGTTTCCACGTTAAAAGTCCATGGGTCAATGTGTTTATGAGTCATTACTTTATTATTTTTCATTTCACATAAGTAAATCTAGATTGATTGGTATACACTAGTTATTTACTGTATTTTGGTAAATAGAAAGACTGCTAATCCGTAAAAGTAAGAATAAGGTTTGAAAGAGTAATCCGAGTAGTAGTCATTTGTTATATTTCAAGGTAATCATCTTGTAGGAATGAAGATAACTAGAGGCTTATAAATGTAGTAATAAGTTTTTGGGTTGATTTAAGGATTAGTTTTTGAGGCCACTGATTCANCCCCCCCCCCCCCCTTCTCAGTTATTCTAACAATTGGTATCAGAGCTTGTGTGCTTAGAAAGGGAGTTTAACAGCTCAAGCAAAAGATCACAAGATGAACAGACAAGATGTGCCCAAGTTGAATAAAGACAACTTTGCATCATGACAAAGTAGGATAAGACTCCACTTATCAGGTATTGGAAATGATGTTACTCAATACTTAGATACTGAATATGTGTTTCCCACAAGAGCACTCATAGTTGAACAAATGAGAGAGAAGGATGAGCACAACTTCATGATAATAGAGCTTGCTTCCTCACTCTCTGATGCTGAATTTGAAGATGTCAAAACATGCACAATTGCAAAGCAGATATGGGATGAATTGAAGGTTGTATATGGTGGTGATATAAATGCTCTGAGAGCCAAGATAGAAAGCCTTAGAGGAAATTTTGATGATCTCAGAATGAAATAAGGTGAAAACATCACACAGTACAACACAAGAATCAAAGAGGTAGTCAATGCTATCCGAGGACTTGGAGGTGTACTAGATGAAGAGATAGTGGTAAGTAAAATTCTAAGAACCTTACTGCCTACTTATGCTATTAGAGTATCTGCCATACAAGAAATGAGAGAAGTAGCAAATAACATTGTTACTCTAGATAGTTTGATTGGAAGACTGATTTCATTTGAGATGAATAACTTTGATAATAGTGTCTTACCAAACATAGATTCTGCATTCACATCTTCTTTGAGAATAAGTAAATCAAGTCATAAACACACAATGAGAAAAGATAGTGAAAGTGAAAGTGAAGAAGAAAATCTTGATGAAATTGAAGCACTTATGGCTAGAAGAATGCAGAGAGGCAAAGGTAAATACAAAGGTAAATTACCACTTGTATGTTTTAATTGTAAAGAGAT